>OZ012738.1:2405465-2680103 GCA_963859935.3 Lathyrus sativus
ACATAAGCATAGCAATTAAAATGAAATAATCGAGCTCATTATTGTTTATATTTAACGTATTCACATTGATTTATGGTATATTGCATCTAAAAATATTAGATAGTTTTCTTCACCATTTGAAGGTTTTAGGTTTTTTATCACTATCCCAAAAATATGATAGACTATAGTAGATGTAAAAAATTGATTATATTTTATTTTCTACTCCATCACAAAATTTTAGGTTTTTCCCCACTAAAAAACAAAGTTAAAAGACTATAATCCATGACATATATTTTTTACAAAAAAGGTAATAAATAAAATAAATAATCAAGCTAGAATTTATTTATATTTACCATTTTCAAATTGTGTTATGGTTAATTAGATGTAAATATATTTGATATGTTTCTTCTCCATCACCAAAATTCATCTTTCTTCGTCATTAAACCACAGAGTTAAAAGACTATAAAACATAATATATGTAAACAATTTCTATATTTTTCTTCTTCTCCGTCACCAAAATTTTGGTTTCTTAACCTCTAAGAAACTAATTTAAGAGACTACAAATGAATGATGCATAATTTGTACATAAGCATAACAATTAAAAGGAAATAATCAAGCTCAATATTGTTTATATTCATCGTATTCACATTGACTTATGGTATATTACATCTAAAAATATTAGATATTTTTTTCACCATCGCAAAGTTTTAGGTTTTATATCACTATGCAAAAAATATGATAGACTATAGTAGATTTAAAAAACTGATTATATTTTATTTTTCTACTCCATCACAAAATTTTAGGTTTTTCCCCACTAAAAGACAAAGTTAAAAGACTATAATCCATGACATATATTTTTTATAAAATAGGTAATAAAGAATCAAGCTAGAATTTATTTATATTTACCATTTTTACATTGAATTATGGTTAATTATATGTAAATATATTTAATATGTTTCTTCTCCATCACTCAGTTTCATCTTTCTTAGTCAGTAAGCCACGGAGTTAAAAAGACTATATAACATAATAGATGTAAACAATTTCTATATTTTTCTTCTTCTCCGTCACCAAAATTTTGGTTTCTTAACCTCTAAGAAACTAAGTTAAGAGACTACAAATGAATGGCCCATAATATATACATATGCATAGCAATTAAAATTAAATAATCGAGCTCATTATTGTTTATATTTAACGTATTCACATTGATTTATGGTATATTGCATCTAAAAATATTAGATATTTTTCTTCACCATTTGAAAGTTTTAGGTTTTTTATCACTATCCAAAAAATATGATAGACTATAGTAGATGTAAAAAATTTATTGTATTTTATTTTCTACTCCATCACAAAATTTTAGGTTTTTCCCCACTAAAAAACAAAGTTAAAAGACTATAATCCATGACATATATTTTTTACAAAAAAGGTAATAAATAAAATGAATAATCAAGCTAGAATTTATTTATATTTACCATTTTCACATTGTATTCTGGTTAATTAGATGTAAATATATTCAATATGTTTCTTCTCCATCACCAAAATTCATCTTTCTTCGTCAGTAAACCACGGAGTTAAAAGACTATAAAACATAATAGATGTAAACAATTTCTATATTTTTCTTCTTCTCCGTCACCAAAATTTTGGTTTCTTAACCTCTAAGAAACTAAGTTAAGAGACTACAAATGAATGACCCATAATTTGTACATAAGCATAACAATTAAAATGAAATAATCAAGCTCAATATTGTTTATATTCATCGTATTCACATTGACTTCTGGTATATTACATCTAAAAATATTAGATATTTTTCTTCACCATCTCAAAGTTTTAGGTTTTTATATCACTATGCAAAAAATATGAGAGACTATAGTAGATTTAAAAAACTGATTATATTTTATTTTTCTACTCCATCACAAAATTTTAGGTTTTTCCCCACTAAAAAACAAAGTTAAAAGACTATAACCCATGACATATATTTTTTATAAAATTGGTAATAAATAATCAAGCTAGAATTTATTTATATTTACCATTTTTACATTGAATTATGGTTAATTATATGTAAATATATTCAATATGTTTCTTCTCCACCACCCAGTTTCATCTTTCTTCGTCAGTAAGCCACAGAGTTAAAAAGACTATATAACATAATAGATGTAAACAATTTCTATATTTTTCTTCTTCTCCGTCACCAAAATGTTGGTTTCTTAACCTCTAGGAAACTAAGTTAAGAGACTACAAATGAATGACCCATAATATATACATATGCATAGCAATTAAAATTAAATAATCGAGCTCATTATTGTTTATATTTAACGTATTCACATTGATTTATGGTATATTGCATCTAAACATATTAGATATTTTTCTTCACCATTCGAAAGTTTTAGGGTTTTTATCACTATCCAAAAAATATGATAGACTATAGTAGATGTAACAAATTTATTATATTTTATTTTCTACTCTATCACAAAATTTTAGGTTTTTCCCCACAAAAAAACAAAGTTAAAAGACTATAACCCATGAAATATATTTTTTACAAAAAAGGTAATAAATAAAATAAATAATCAAGCTAGAATTTATTTATATTTACCATTTTCACATTGTATTATGGTTAATTAGATGTAAATATATTCAATATGTTTCTTCTCTATCACCAAAATTCATCTTTCTTCGTCAGAAAACCACAGAGTTAAAAGACTATAAAACATAATAGATGTAAACAATTTCTATATTTTTCTTCTTCTCCGTCACCAAAATTTTGGTTTCTTAACCTCTAAGAAACTAAGTTAAGAGACTACAAATGAATGATCCATAATTTGTACATAAGCATAACAATTAAAATGAAATAACCAAGCTCAATATTGTTTATATTCATCGTATTCACATTGACTTATGGTATATTACATCTAAAAATATTAGATATTTTTCCTCACCATCGCAAAGTTTTAGGTTTTTATATCACTATGCAAAAAATATGATAGACTATAGTAGATTTAAAAAACTGATTATATTTTATTTTTCTACTCCATCACAAAATTTTAGGTTTTTCCCCACTAAAAAACAAAGTTAAAAGACTATAATCCATGACATATATTTTTTATAAAATAGGTAATAAATAATCAAGCTAGAATTTATTTATATTTACCATTTATACATTGAATTATGGTTAATTATATGTAAATATATTCAATATGTTTCTTCTCCATCACCCAGTTTCATCTTTCTTCGTCAGTAAGCCACAGAGCTAAAAAGAGTATATAACATAATAGATGTAAACAATTTCTATATTTTTCTTCTTCTCCGTCACCAAAATTTTGGTTTCTTAACCTCCAAGAAACTAAGTTAAGAGACTACAAATGAATGACCCACAATTTGTACATAAGCATAGCAATTAAAATGAAATAATCGAGCTCATTATTGTTTATATTTAACGTATTCACATTGATTTTTGGTATATTGCATCTAAAAATATTAGATAGTTTTCTTCACCATTTGAAGGTTTTAGGTTTTTTATCACTATCCCAAAAATATGATAGACTATAGTAGGTGTAAAAAAGTTATTATATTTTATTTTCTACTCCATCACAAAATTTTAGGTTTTTCCCCACTAAAAAACAAAGTTAAAAGACTATAATCCATGACATATACTTTTTACAAAAAAGGTAATAAATAAAATAAATAATCAAGCTAGAATTTATTTATATTTACCATTTTCAAATTGTGTTATGGTTAATTACTTGTAAATATATTTGATATGTTTCTTCTCCATCACCAAAATTCATCTTTCTTCGTCATTAAACCACAGAGTTAAAAGACTATAAAACATAATAGATGTAAACAATTTCTATATTTTTCTTCTTCTCCGTCACCAAAATTTTGGTTTCTTAACCTCTAAGAAACTAATTTAAGAGACTACAAATGAATGATCCATAATTTGTACATAAGCATAACAATTAAAAGGAAATAATCAAGCTCAATATTGTTTATATTCATCGTATTCACATTGACTTATGGTATATTACATCTAAAAATATTAGATATTTTTCTTCACCATCGCATAGTTTTAGGTTTTTATATCACTATGCAAAAAATATGATAGACTATAGTAGATTTAAAAAACTGATTATATTTTATTTTTCTACTCCATCACAAAATTTTAGGTTTTTCCCCACTAAAAGACAAAGTTAAAAGACTATAATCCATGACATATATTTTTTATAAAATAGGTAATAAATAATCAAGCTAGAATTTATTTATATTTACCATTTTTACATTGAATTATGGTTAATTATATGTAAATATATTTAATATGTTTCTTCTCCATCACTCAGTTTCATCTTTCTTAGTCAGTAAGCCACGGAGTTAAAAAGACTATATAACATAATAGATGTAAACAATTTCTGTATTTTTCTTCTTCTCCGTCACCAAAATTTTGGTTTCTTAACCTCTAAGAAACTAAGTTAAGAGACTACAAATGAATGGCCCATAATATATACATATGCATAGCAATTAAAATTAAATAATCGAGCTCATTATTGTTTATATTTAACGTATTCACATTGATTTATGGTATATTGCATCTAAAAATATTAGATATTTTTCTTCACCATTTGAAAGTTTTAGGTTTTTTATCACTATCCAAAAAATATGATAGACTATAGTAGATGTAAAAAATTTATTGTATTTTATTTTCTACTCCATCACAAAATTTTAGGTTTTTCCCCACTAAAAAACAAAGTTAAAAGACTATAATCCATGACATATATTTTTTACAAAAAAGGTAATAAATAAAATAAATAATCAAGCTAGAATGTATTGATATTTACCATTTTCACATTGTATTATGGTTAATTAGATGTAAATATATTCAATATGTTTCTTCTCCATCACCAAAATTCATCTTTCTTCGTCAGTAAACCATAGAGTTAAAAGACTATAAAACATAATAGATGTAAATAATTTCTATATTTTTCTTCTTCTCCGTCACCAAAATTTTGGTTTCTTAACCTCTAGGAAACTAAGTTAAGAGACTACAAATGAATGATCCATAATTTGTACATAAGCATAACAATTAAAAGGAAATAATCAAGCTCAATATTGTTTATATTCATCGTATTCACATTGACTTGTGGTATATTACATCTAAAAATATTAGATATTTTTCTTCACCATCGCAAAGTTTTAGGTATTTATATCACTATGCAAAAAATATGATAGACTATAGTAGATCTAAAAAACTGATTAGATTTTATTTTTCTACCCCATCACAAAATTTTAGGTTTTTCCCCACTAAAAAACAAAGTTAAAAGACTATAATCCATGACATATATTTTTTATAAAATAGGTAATAAATAATCAAGCTAGAATTTATTTATATTTACCATTTTTACAATGAATTATGGTTAATTATATGTAAATATATTCAATATGTTTCTTCTCCATCACCCAGTTTCATCTTTCTTAGTCAGTAAGCCACAGAGTTAAAAAGACTATATAACATAATAGATGTAAACAATTTCTGTATTTTTCTTCTTCTCCTTCACCAAAATTTTGGTTTCTTAACCTCTAGAAAACTAAGTTAAGAGACTACAAATGAATGGCCCATAATATATACATATGCATAGCAATTAAAATTAAATAATCGAGCTCATTATTGTTTATATTTAACGTATTCACATTGATTTATGGTATATTGCATCTAAAAATATTAGATCTTTTTCTTCACCATTTGAAAGTTTTAGGTTTTTTAACACTATCCAAAAAATATGATAGACTATAGTAGATGTAAAAAATTTATTGTATTTTATTTTTTACTCCATCACAAAATTTTAGGTTTTTCCCCACTAAAAAACAAAGTTAAAAGACTATAATCCATGACATATATTCTTTATAAAATAGGTAATAAATAATCAAGCTAGAATTTATTTATATTTACCATTTTTACAATGAATTATGGTTAATTATATGTAAATATATTCAATATGTTTCTTCTCCATCACCCAGTTTCATCTTTCTTAGTCAGTAAGCCACAGAGTTAAAAAGACTATATAACATAATAGATGTAAACAATTTCTGTATTTTTCTTCTTCTCTGTCACCAAAATTTTGGTTTCTTAACCTCTAGAAAACTAAGTTAAGAGACTACAAATGAATGGCCCATAATATATACATATGCATAACAATTAAAATTAAATAATCGAGCTCATTATTGTTTATATTCAACGTATTCACATTGATTTATGGTATATTGCATCTAAAAATATTATATATTTTTCTTCACCATTTGAAAGTTTTAGGTTTTTTATCGCTATCCAAAAAATATGATAGACTATAGTAGATGTAAAAAATTAATTATATTTTATTTTCTAATCCCTCACAAAATTTTAGGTTTTTCCCCACTAAAAAACAAAGTTAAAAGACAATAATCCATGACATATATTTTTTTTACAAAAAAGGTAATAAATAAAATAAATAATCAAGCTAGAATTTATATATATTTACCATTTTCACATTGTATTATGGTTAATTAGATGTAAATATATTCAATATGTTTCTTCTCCATCACGAAAATTCATCTTTCTTCGTCAGTAAACCACAGAGTTAAAAGACTATAAAACATAATAGATGTAAATAATTTCTATATTTTTCTTCTTCTCTGTCATCAAAATTTTGGTTTCTTAACCTCTAAGCAACTAAGTTAAGAGACTACAAATGAATGACCCATCATTTGTACATAAGCATAACAATTAAAATGAAATAATCAAGCTCAATGTTGTTTATATTCATCGTATTCACATTGACTTATGGTATATTACATCTAAAAATATTAGATATTTTTCTTCACCATCGCAAAGTTTTAGGTTTTTATATCACTATGCAAAAAGTATGATAGACTATAGTAGCTTTAAAAAACTGATTATATTTTATTTTTCTACTCCATCACAAAATTTTAGGTTTTTCGGCATTAAAAAACAAAGTTAAAAGACTATAATCCATGACATATATTTTTTATAAAATAGGTAATAAATAATCAAGCTAGAATTTATTTATATTTACCATTTTTACATTGAATTATGGTTAATTATATGTAAATATATTCAATATGTTTCTTCTCCATCACCCAGTTTCATCTTTCTACGTCAGTAAGCCACAGAGTTAAAAAGACTATATAACTTAATAGATGTAAACAATTTCTATATTTTTCTTCTTCTCCGTCACCAAAATTTTGGTTTCTTAACCTCTAGGAAACTATGTTAAGAGACTACAAATGAATGACCCATAATATATGCATATGCATAGCAATTAAAATTAAATAATCGAGCTCATTATTGTTTATATTTAACGTATTCACATTGATTTATGGTATATTGCATCTAAAAATATTTGATATTTTTCTTCACTATTTGAAAATTTTAGGGTTTTTATCACTATCCAAAAAATATGATAGACTATTGTAGATGTAAAAAATTAATTATATTTTATTTTCTACTCCATCACAAAATTTTAGGTTTTTCCCCACTAAAAACTAAAGTTAAAAGACTATAATCCATGACATATATTTTTTACAAAAAAGGTAATAAATAAAATAAATAATCAAGCTAGAATTTATTTATATTTACCATTTTCACATTGTATTATGGTTAATTACATGTAAATATATTCAATATGTTTCTTCTCCATCACCAAAATTCATTTTTCTTCGTCAGTAAACCACAGAGTTAAAAGACTATAAAACATAATAGATGTAAACAATTTCTATATTTTTCTTCTTCTCCGTCACCAAAATTTTGGTTTCTTAACCTCTAAGAAACTAATTTAAGAGACTACAAATGAATGACCCATAATTTGTACATAAGCATGACAATTAAAATGAAATAATCAAGCTCAATATTATTTATATTCATCGTATTCACATTGACTTATGGTATATTAAATCTAAAAATATTAGATATTTTTCTTCACCATCGCAAAGTTTTAGGTTTTTATATCACTATGCAGAAAATATGATAGACTATAGTAGATTTAAACAACTGATTATATTTTATTATTCTACTCCATCACAAAATTTTAGGTTTTTCCCTACTAAAAAACAAAGTTAAAAGACTATAATCCATGACATATATTTTTTATAAAATAAGTAATAAATAATCAAGCTAGAATTTATTTATATTTACCATTTTCACATTGAATTCTGGTTAATTATATGTAGATATATTCAATATGTTTCTACTCCATCACCCTGTTTCATCTTTCTTCGTCAGTAAGCCATATAGTTAAAAAGACTATATAACATAATAGATGTAAACAATTTCTATATTTTTCTTCTTCTCCACCACCAAAATTTTGGTTTGTTAACCTCTAGGAAACTAAGTTAAGAGATTACAAATGAATGACACATAATATATACATATGCATAGCAATTAAAATTAAATAATCGAGCTCATTATTGTTTATATTTAACGTATTCACATTGATTTATGGTATATTGCATTTAAAAATATTAGATATGTTTCTTCACATTTGAAAGTTTTAGGTTTTTTTTATCACTATCCAAAAAATATGATAGACTATAGTAGATGTAAAAAATTAATTATATTTTATTTTCTACTCCATCACAAAATTTTAGGTTTTTCCCCACTAAAAAAGAAAAGTAAATAAAATATAATCCATGACATATTTTTTTTACAAAAAAGGTAATAAATAAAATGAATAATCAAGCTAGAATTTATTTATATTTACCATTTTCACATTGTATTCTGGTTAATTAGATGTAAATATATTCAATATGTTTCTTCTCCATCACCAAAATTCATCTTTCTTCGTCAGTAAACCACGGAGTTAAAAGACTATAAAACATAATAGATGTAAACAATTTCTATATTTTTCTTCTTCTCCGTCACCAAAATTTTGGTTTCTTAACCTCTAAGAAACTAAGTTAAGAGACTACAAATGAATGACCCATAATTTGTACATAAGCATAACAATTAAAATGAAATAATCAAGCTCAATATTGTTTATATTCATCGTATTCACATTGACTTCTGGTATATTACATCTAAAAATATTAGATATTTTTCTTCACCATCTCAAAGTTTTAGGTTTTTATATCACTATGCAAAAAATATGAGAGACTATAGTAGATTTAAAAAACTGATTATATTTTATTTTTCTACTCCATCACAAAATTTTAGGTTTTTCCCCACTAAAAAACAAAGTTAAAAGACTATAACCCATGACATATATTTTTTATAAAATTGGTAATAAATAATCAAGCTAGAATTTATTTATATTTACCATTTTTACATTGAATTATGGTTAATTATATGTAAATATATTCAATATGTTTCTTCTCCACCACCCAGTTTCATCTTTCTTCGTCAGTAAGCCACAGAGTTAAAAAGACTATATAACATAATAGATGTAAACAATTTCTATATTTTTCTTCTTCTCCGTCACCAAAATGTTGGTTTCTTAACCTCTAGGAAACTAAGTTAAGAGACTACAAATGAATGACCCATAATATATACATATGCATAGCAATTAAAATTAAATAATCGAGCTCATTATTGTTTATATTTAACGTATTCACATTGATTTATGGTATATTGCATCTAAACATATTAGATATTTTTCTTCACCATTCGAAAGTTTTAGGGTTTTTATCACTATCCAAAAAATATGATAGACTATAGTAGATGTAACAAATTTATTATATTTTATTTTCTACTCTATCACAAAATTTTAGGTTTTTCCCCACAAAAAAACAAAGTTAAAAGACTATAACCCATGAAATATATTTTTTACAAAAAAGGTAATAAATAAAATAAATAATCAAGCTAGAATTTATTTATATTTACCATTTTCACATTGTATTATGGTTAATTAGATGTAAATATATTCAATATGTTTCTTCTCTATCACCAAAATTCATCTTTCTTCGTCAGAAAACCACAGAGTTAAAAGACTATAAAACATAATAGATGTAAACAATTTCTATATTTTTCTTCTTCTCCGTCACCAAAATTTTGGTTTCTTAACCTCTAAGAAACTAAGTTAAGAGACTACAAATGAATGATCCATAATTTGTACATAAGCATAACAATTAAAATGAAATAACCAAGCTCAATATTGTTTATATTCATCGTATTCACATTGACTTATGGTATATTACATCTAAAAATATTAGATATTTTTCCTCACCATCGCAAAGTTTTAGGTTTTTATATCACTATGCAAAAAATATGATAGACTATAGTAGATTTAAAAAACTGATTATATTTTATTTTTCTACTCCATCACAAAATTTTAGGTTTTTCCCCACTAAAAAACAAAGTTAAAAGACTATAATCCATGACATATATTTTTTATAAAATAGGTAATAAATAATCAAGCTAGAATTTATTTATATTTACCATTTATACATTGAATTATGGTTAATTATATGTAAATATATTCAATATGTTTCTTCTCCATCACCCAGTTTCATCTTTCTTCGTCAGTAAGCCACAGAGCTAAAAAGAGTATATAACATAATAGATGTAAACAATTTCTATATTTTTCTTCTTCTCCGTCACCAAAATTTTGGTTTCTTAACCTCCAAGAAACTAAGTTAAGAGACTACAAATGAATGACCCACAATTTGTACATAAGCATAGCAATTAAAATGAAATAATCGAGCTCATTATTGTTTATATTTAACGTATTCACATTGATTTTTGGTATATTGCATCTAAAAATATTAGATAGTTTTCTTCACCATTTGAAGGTTTTAGGTTTTTTATCACTATCCCAAAAATATGATAGACTATAGTAGATGTAAAAAAGTTATTATATTTTATTTTCTACTCCATCACAAAATTTTAGGTTTTTCCCCACTAAAAAACAAAGTTAAAAGACTATAATCCATGACATATATTTTTTACAAAAAAGGTAATAAATAAAATAAATAATCAAGCTAGAATTTATTTATATTTACCATTTTCAAATTGTGTTATGGTTAATTACTTGTAAATATATTTGATATGTTTCTTCTCCATCACCAAAATTCATCTTTCTTCGTCATTAAACCACAGAGTTAAAAGACTATAAAACATAATAGATGTAAACAATTTCTATATTTTTCTTCTTCTCCGTCACCAAAATTTTGGTTTCTTAACCTCTAAGAAACTAATTTAAGAGACTACAAATGAATGATCCATAATTTGTACATAAGCATAACAATTAAAAGGAAATAATCAAGCTCAATATTGTTTATATTCATCGTATTCACATTGACTTATGGTATATTACATCTAAAAATATTAGATATTTTTCTTCACCATCGCAAAGTTTTAGGTTTTTATATCACTATGCAAAAAATATGATAGACTATAGTAGATTTAAAAAACTGATTATATTTTATTTTTCTACTCCATCACAAAATTTTAGGTTTTTCCCCACTAAAAGACAAAGTTAAAAGACTATAATCCATGACATATATTTTTTATAAAATAGGTAATAAATAATCAAGCTAGAATTTATTTATATTTACCATTTTTACATTGAATTATGGTTAATTATATGTAAATATATTTAATATGTTTCTTCTCCATCACTCAGTTTCATCTTTCTTAGTCAGTAAGCCACGGAGTTAAAAAGACTATATAACATAATAGATGTAAACAATTTCTGTATTTTTCTTCTTCTCCGTCACCAAAATTTTGGTTTATTAACCTCTAAGAAACTAAGTTAAGAGACTACAAATGAATGGCCCATAATATATACATATGCATAGCAATTAAAATTAAATAATCGAGCTCATTATTGTTTATATTTAACGTATTCACATTGATTTATGGTATATTGCATCTAAAAATATTAGATATTTTTCTTCACCATTTGAAAGTTTTAGGTTTTTTATCACTATCCAAAAAATATGATAGACTATAGTAGATGTAAAAAATTTATTGTATTTTATTTTCTACTCCATCACAAAATTTTAGGTTTTTCCCCACTAAAAAACAAAGTTAAAAGACTATAATCCATGACATATATTTTTTACAAAAAAGGTAATAAATAAAATGAATAATCAAGCTAGAATTTATTTATATTTACCATTTTCACATTGTATTATGGTTAATTAGATGTAAATATATTCAATATGTTTCTTCTCCATCACCAAAATTCATCTTTCTTCGTCAGTAAACCACGGAGTTAAAAGACTATAAAACATAATAGATGTAAACAATTTCTATATTTTTCTTCTTCTCCGTCACCAAAATTTTGGTTTCTTAACCTCTAAGAAACTAAGTTAAGAGACTACAAATGAATGACCCATAATTTGTACATAAGCATAACAATTAAAATGAAATAATCAAGCTCAATATTGTTTATATTCATCGTATTCACATTGACTTCTGGTATATTACATCTAAAAATATTAGATATTTTTCTTCACCATCTCAAAGTTTTAGGTTTTTATATCACTATGCAAAAAATATGAGAGACTATAGTAGATTTAAAAAACTGATTATATTTTATTTTTCTACTCCATCACAAAATTTTAGGTTTTTCCCCACTAAAAAACAAAGTTAAAAGACTATAACCCATGACATATATTTTTTATAAAATTGGTAATAAATAATCAAGCTAGAATTTATTTATATTTACCATTTTTACATTGAATTATGGTTAATTATATGTAAATATATTCAATATGTTTCTTCTCCACCACCCAGTTTCATCTTTCTTCGTCAGTAAGCCACAGAGTTAAAAAGACTATATAACATAATAGATGTAAACAATTTCTATATTTTTCTTCTTCTCCGTCACCAAAATGTTGGTTTCTTAACCTCTAGGAAACTAAGTTAAGAGACTACAAATGAATGACCCATAATATATACATATGCATAGCAATTAAAATTAAATAATCGAGCTCATTATTGTTTATATTTAACGTATTCACATTGATTTATGGTATATTGCATCTAAACATATTAGATATTTTTCTTCACCATTCGAAAGTTTTAGGGTTTTTATCACTATCCAAAAAATATGATAGCCTATAGTAGATGTAACAAATTTATTATATTTTATTTTCTACTCTATCACAAAATTTTAGGTTTTTCCCCACAAAAAAACAAAGTTAAAAGACTATAACCCATGAAATATATTTTTTACAAAAAAGGTAATAAATAAAATAAATAATCAAGCTAGAATTTATTTATATTTACCATTTTCACATTGTATTATGGTTAATTAGATGTAAATATATTCAATATGTTTCTTCTCTATCACCAAAATTCATCTTTCTTCGTCAGAAAACCACAGAGTTAAAAGACTACAAAATATAATAGATGTAAACAATTTCTATATTTTTCTTCTTCTCCGTCACCAAAATTTTGGTATCTTAACCTCTAAGAAACTAAGTTAAGAGACTACAAATGAATGATCCATAATTTGTACATAAGCATAACAATTAAAATGAAATAACCAAGCTCAATATTGTTTATATTCATCGTATTCACATTGACTTATGGTATGTTACATCTAAAAATATTAGATATTTTTCCTCACCATCGCAAAGTTTTAGGTTTTTATATCACTATGCAAAAAATATGATAGACTATAGTAGATTTAAAAAACTGATTATATTTTATTTTTCTACTCCATCACAAAATTTTAGGTTTTTCCCCACTAAAAAACAAAGTTAAAAGACTATAATCCATGACATATATTTTTTATAAAATAGGTAATAAATAATCAAGCTAGAATTTATTTATATTTACCATTTATACATTGAATTATGGTTAATTATATGTAAATATATTCAATATGTTTCTTCTCCATCACCCAGTTTCATCTTTCTTCGTCAGTAAGCCACAGAGCTAAAAAGAGTATATAACATAATAGATGTAAACAATTTCTATATTTTTCTTCTTCTCCGTCACCAAAATTTTGGTTTCTTAACCTCTAAGAAACTAAGTTAAGAGACTACAAATGAATGACCCATAATTTGTACATAAGCATAGCAATTAAAATGAAATAATCGAGCTCATTATTGTTTATATTTAACGTATTCACATTGATTTATGGTATATTGCATCTAAAAATATTAGATAGTTTTCTTCACCATTTGAAGGTTTTAGGTTTTTTATCACTATCCCAAAAATATGATAGACTATAGTAGATGTAAAAAATTTATTATATTTTATTTTCTACTCCATCACAAAATTTTAGGTTTTTCCCCACTAAAAAACAAAGTTAAAAGACTATAATCCATGACATATACTTTTTACAAAAAAGGTAATAAATAAAATAAATAATCAAGCTAGAATTTATTTATATTTACCATTTTCAAATTGTGTTATGGTTAATTAGATGTAAATATATTCAATATGTTTCTTCTCCATCACCAAAATTCATCTTTCTTCGTCATTAAACCACAGAGTTAAAAGACTATAAAACATAATAGATGTAAACAATTTCTATATTTTTCTTCTTCTCCGTCACCAAAATTTTGGTTTCTTAACCTCTAAGAAACTAATTTAAGAGACTACAAATGAATGATCCATAATTTGTACATAAGCATAACAATTAAAAGGAAATAATCAAGCTCAATATTGTTTATATTCATCGTATTCACATTGACTTATGGTATATTACATCTAAAAATATTAGATATTTTTCTTCACCATCGCAAAGTTTTAGGTTTTTATATCACTATGCAAAAAATATGATAGACTATAGTAGATTTAAAAAACTGATTATATTTTATTTTTCTACTCCATCACAAAATTTTAGGTTTTTCCCCACTAAAAGACAAAGTTAAAAGACTATAATCCATGACATATATTTTTTATAAAATAGGTAATAAATAATCAAGCTAGAATTTATTTATATTTACCATTTTTACATTGAATTATGGTTAATTATATGTAAATATATTTAATATGTTTCTTCTCCATCACTCAGTTTCATCTTTCTTAGTCAGTAAGCCACGGAGTTAAAAAGACTATATAACATAATAGATGTAAACAATTTCTGTATTTTTCTTCTTCTCCGTCACCAAAATTTTGGTTTCTTAACCTCTAAGAAACTAAGTTAAGAGACTACAAATGAATGGCCCATAATATATACATATGCATAGCAATTAAAATTAAATAATCGAGCTCATTATTGTTTATATTTAACGTATTCACATTGATTTATGGTATATTGCATCTAAAAATATTAGATATTTTTCTTCACCATTTGAAAGTTTTAGGTTTTTTATCACTATCCAAAAAATATGATAGACTATAGTAGATGTAAAAAATTTATTGTATTTTATTTTCTACTCCATCACAAAATTTTAGGTTTTTCCCCACTAAAAAACAAAGTTAAAAGACTATAATCCATGACATATATTTTTTACAAAAAAGGTAATAAATAAAATAAATAATCAAGCTAGAATGTATTGATATTTACCATTTTCACATTGTATTATGGTTAATTAGATGTAAATATATTCAATATGTTTCTTCTCCATCACCAAAATTCATCTTTCTTCGTCAGTAAACCATAGAGTTAAAAGACTATAAAACATAATAGATGTAAATAATTTCTATATTTTTCTTCTTCTCCGTCACCAAAATTTTGGTTTCTTAACCTCTAGGAAACTAAGTTAAGAGACTACAAATGAATGATCCATAATTTGTACATAAGCATAACAATTAAAAGGAAATAATCAAGCTCAATATTGTTTATATTCATCGTATTCACATTGACTTGTGGTATATTACATCTAAAAATATTAGATATTTTTCTTCACCATCGCAAAGTTTTAGGTATTTATATCACTATGCAAAAAATATGATAGACTATAGTAGATCTAAAAAACTGATTAGATTTTATTTTTCTACCCCATCACAAAATTTTAGGTTTTTCCCCACTAAAAAACAAAGTTAAAAGACTATAATCCATGACATATATTTTTTATAAAATAGGTAATAAATAATCAAGCTAGAATTTATTTATATTTACCATTTTTACAATGAATTATGGTTAATTATATGTAAATATATTCAATATGTTTCTTCTCCATCACCCAGTTTCATCTTTCTTAGTCAGTAAGCCACAGAGTTAAAAAGACTATATAACATAATAGATGTAAACAATTTCTGTATTTTTCTTCTTCTCCTTCACCAAAATTTTGGTTTCTTAACCTCTAGAAAACTAAGTTAAGAGACTACAAATGAATGGCCCATAATATATACATATGCATAGCAATTAAAATTAAATAATCGAGCTCATTATTGTTTATATTTAACGTATTCACATTGATTTATGGTATATTGCATCTAAAAATATTAGATCTTTTTCTTCACCATTTGAAAGTTTTAGGTTTTTTAACACTATCCAAAAAATATGATAGACTATAGTAGATGTAAAAAATTTATTGTATTTTATTTTTTACTCCATCACAAAATTTTAGGTTTTTCCCCACTAAAAAACAAAGTTAAAAGACTATAATCCATGACATATATTCTTTATAAAATAGGTAATAAATAATCAAGCTAGAATTTATTTATATTTACCATTTTTACAATGAATTATGGTTAATTATATGTAAATATATTCAATATGTTTCTTCTCCATCACCCAGTTTCATCTTTCTTAGTCAGTAAGCCACAGAGTTAAAAAGACTATATAACATAATAGATGTAAACAATTTCTGTATTTTTCTTCTTCTCTGTCACCAAAATTTTGGTTTCTTAACCTCTAGAAAACTAAGTTAAGAGACTACAAATGAATGGCCCATAATATATACATATGCATAACAATTAAAATTAAATAATCGAGCTCATTATTGTTTATATTCAACGTATTCACATTGATTTATGGTATATTGCATCTAAAAATATTATATATTTTTCTTCACCATTTGAAAGTTTTAGGTTTTTTATCGCTATCCAAAAAATATGATAGACTATAGTAGATGTAAAAAATTAATTATATTTTATTTTCTAATCCCTCACAAAATTTTAGGTTTTTCCCCACTAAAAAACAAAGTTAAAAGACAATAATCCATGACATATATTTTTTTTACAAAAAAGGTAATAAATAAAATAAATAATCAAGCTAGAATTTATATATATTTACCATTTTCACATTGTATTATGGTTAATTAGATGTAAATATATTCAATATGTTTCTTCTCCATCACGAAAATTCATCTTTCTTCGTCAGTAAACCACAGAGTTAAAAGACTATAAAACATAATAGATGTAAATAATTTCTATATTTTTCTTCTTCTCTGTCATCAAAATTTTGGTTTCTTAACCTCTAAGCAACTAAGTTAAGAGACTACAAATGAATGACCCATCATTTGTACATAAGCATAACAATTAAAATGAAATAATCAAGCTCAATGTTGTTTATATTCATCGTATTCACATTGACTTATGGTATATTACATCTAAAAATATTAGATATTTTTCTTCACCATCGCAAAGTTTTAGGTTTTTATATCACTATGCAAAAAGTATGATAGACTATAGTAGCTTTAAAAAACTGATTATATTTTATTTTTCTACTCCATCACAAAATTTTAGGTTTTTCGGCATTAAAAAACAAAGTTAAAAGACTATAATCCATGACATATATTTTTTATAAAATAGGTAATAAATAATCAAGCTAGAATTTATTTATATTTACCATTTTTACATTGAATTATGGTTAATTATATGTAAATATATTCAATATGTTTCTTCTCCATCACCCAGTTTCATCTTTCTACGTCAGTAAGCCACAGAGTTAAAAAGACTATATAACTTAATAGATGTAAACAATTTCTATATTTTTCTTCTTCTCCGTCACCAAAATTTTGGTTTCTTAACCTCTAGGAAACTATGTTAAGAGACTACAAATGAATGACCCATAATATATGCATATGCATAGCAATTAAAATTAAATAATCGAGCTCATTATTGTTTATATTTAACGTATTCACATTGATTTATGGTATATTGCATCTAAAAATATTTGATATTTTTCTTCACTATTTGAAAATTTTAGGGTTTTTATCACTATCCAAAAAATATGATAGACTATTGTAGATGTAAAAAATTAATTATATTTTATTTTCTACTCCATCACAAAATTTTAGGTTTTTCCCCACTAAAAACTAAAGTTAAAAGACTATAATCCATGACATATATTTTTTACAAAAAAGGTAATAAATAAAATAAATAATCAAGCTAGAATTTATTTATATTTACCATTTTCACATTGTATTATGGTTAATTACATGTAAATATATTCAATATGTTTCTTCTCCATCACCAAAATTCATTTTTCTTCGTCAGTAAACCACAGAGTTAAAAGACTATAAAACATAATAGATGTAAACAATTTCTATATTTTTCTTCTTCTCCGTCACCAAAATTTTGGTTTCTTAACCTCTAAGAAACTAATTTAAGAGACTACAAATGAATGACCCATAATTTGTACATAAGCATGACAATTAAAATGAAATAATCAAGCTCAATATTATTTATATTCATCGTATTCACATTGACTTATGGTATATTAAATCTAAAAATATTAGATATTTTTCTTCACCATCGCAAAGTTTTAGGTTTTTATATCACTATGCAGAAAATATGATAGACTATAGTAGATTTAAACAACTGATTATATTTTATTATTCTACTCCATCACAAAATTTTAGGTTTTTCCCTACTAAAAAACAAAGTTAAAAGACTATAATCCATGACATATATTTTTTATAAAATAAGTAATAAATAATCAAGCTAGAATTTATTTATATTTACCATTTTCACATTGAATTCTGGTTAATTATATGTAGATATATTCAATATGTTTCTACTCCATCACCCTGTTTCATCTTTCTTCGTCAGTAAGCCATATAGTTAAAAAGACTATATAACATAATAGATGTAAACAATTTCTATATTTTTCTTCTTCTCCACCACCAAAATTTTGGTTTGTTAACCTCTAGGAAACTAAGTTAAGAGATTACAAATGAATGACACATAATATATACATATGCATAGCAATTAAAATTAAATAATCGAGCTCATTATTGTTTATATTTAACGTATTCACATTGATTTATGGTATATTGCATTTAAAAATATTAGATATGTTTCTTCACATTTGAAAGTTTTAGGTTTTTTTTATCACTATCCAAAAAATATGATAGACTATAGTAGATGTAAAAAATTAATTATATTTTATTTTCTACTCCATCACAAAATTTTAGGTTTTTCCCCACTAAAAAAGAAAAGTAAATAAAATATAATCCATGACATATTTTTTTTACAAAAAAGGTAATAAATAAAATAAATAATCAAGCTAGAATTTATTTATATTTACCATTTTCACATTGTATTATGGTTAATTAGATGTAAATATATTCAATATGTTTCTTCTCCATCACCAAAATTCATCTTTCTTCGTCAGTAAACCACAGAGTTAAAAGACTATAAAACATAATAGATGTAAACAATTTCTATATTTTTCTTCTTCTCCGTCACCAAAATTTTAGTTTCTTAACCTCTAAGAAACTAAGTTAAAAGACTACAAATGAATGACCCATAATTTGTACATAAGCATAACAATTAAAATGAAATAATCAAGCTCAATATTGTTTATATTCATCGTATTCACATTGACTTATGGTATATTACATCTAAAAATATTAGATATTTTTCTTCACCATCGCAAAGTTTTAGGTTTTTATATCACTATGCAAAAAATATGATAGACTATAGTAGATTTAAAAAACTAATTATATTTTATTTTTCTACTCCATCACAAAATTTTAGGTTTTTCCCCACTAAAAAACAAAGTTAAAAGACTGTAATCCATTACATATATTTTTTTTAAAATAGGTAATAAATAATAAAGCTAGAATTTATTTATATTTACCATTTTTACATTGAATTCTAGTTAATTATATGTAAATATATTCAATATGTTTCTTTTCATCACCCAGTTTCATCTTTCTTCGTCAGTAAGCCACAGAGTTAAAAAGTCTATATAACATAATAGATGTAAACAATTTCTATATTTTTCTTCTTCTCCGTCACCAAAATTTTGGTTTGTTAACCTCTAGGAAACTAAGTTAAGAGACTACAAATGAATGACCCATAATATATACGTATATATATATATATATCAATTAAAATTAAATAATCGAGCTCATTATTGTTTATATTTGACGTATTCACATTGATTTATGGTATATTGCATCTAAAAATATTAGATATTTTTCTTCACCATTTGAAAGTTTTAGGTTTTTTTAACACTATCCAAAAAATATGATAGACTATAGTAGATGTAAAAAATTTATTATATTTTATTTTCTACTCCATCACAAAATTTTAGGTTTTTCCCCACTATAAAACAAAGTAAAAAGACTATAACCCATGACATATATTTTTTTACAAAAAAGGTAATAAATAAAATAAATAATTAAGCTAGAATTTATTTATATTTACCATTTTCACATTGTATTATGGTTAATTAGATGTAAATATATTCAATATACTTCTTCTCCATCACCAAAATTCATCTTTCTTCGTCAGTAAACCACAGAGTTAAAAGACTATAAAACATAATACATATAAACAATTTCTATATTTTTCTTCTTCTCCGTCACCAAAATTTTGGTTTCTTAACCTCTAAAATCCTAAGTTAAGAGACTACAAATGAATGACCCATAATTTGTACATAAGCATAACAATTAAAATGAAATAATCAAGCTCAATATTGTTTATATTCATCGTATTCACATTGACTTATGTTATATTACATCTAAAAATATTAGATATTTTTCTTCACCATCGCAAAGTTTTAGGTTTTTATATCACTATGCAAAAAATATGATAGACTATAGTAGATTTAAACAACTGATTATATTTTATTATTCTACTCCATCACAAAATTTTAGGTTTTTCCCTACTAAAAAACAAAGTTAAAAGACTATAATCCATGACATATATTTTTTATAAAATAGGTAATAAATAATCAAGCTAGAATTTCTTTATATTTACCATATTTACATTGAATTATGGTTAATTATAAGTAAATATATTCAATATGTTTCTTCTCCATCTTCCAGTTTCATCTTTCTACGTCAGTAAGCCACAGAGTTAAAAAGACTATATAACTTAATAGATGTAAACAATTTCTATATTTTTCTTCTTCTCCGTCACCAAAATTTTGGTTTGTTAACCTCTAGGAAACTATGTTAAGAGACTACAAATGAATGACCCATAATATATACATATGCATAGCAATTAAAATTAAATAATCGAGCTCATTATTGTTTATATTTAACGTATTCACATTGATTTATGGTATATTGCATTTAAAAATATTAGATATTTTTCTTCACATTTGAAAGTTTTAGGTTTTTTTTATCACTATCCAAAAAATATGATAGACTACAGTAGATGTAAAAAATTAATTATATTTTATTTTCTACTCCATCACAAAATTTTAGGTTTTTCCCCACTAAAAAACAAAAGTAAAAAAAATATAATCCATGACATATTTTTTTTACAAAAAAGGTAATAAATAAAATAAATAATCAAGCTAGAATTTATTTATATTTACCATTTTCACATTGTATTATGGTTAATTAGATGTAAATATATTCAATATGTTTCTTCTCCATCACCAAAATTCATCTTTCTTCGTCAGTAAACCACAGAGTTAAAAGACTATAAAACATAATAGATGTACACAATTTCTATATTTTTCTTCTTCTCCGTCACCAAAATTTTGGTTTCTTAACCTCTAAGAAACTAAGTTAAAAGACTACAAATGAATGACTCATAATTTGTACATAAGCATAACAATTAAAATGAAATAATCAAGCTCAATATTGTTTATATTCATCGTATTCACATTGACTTATGGTATATTACATCTAAAAATATTAGATATTTTTCTTCACCATCGCAAAGTTTTAGGTTTTTATATCACTATGCAAAAAATATAATAGACTATAGTAGATTTAAAAAACTAATTATATTTTATTTTTCTACTCCATCACAAAATTTTAGGTTTTTCCCCACTAAAAAACAAAGTTAAAAGACTGTAATCCATGACATATATTTTTTATAAAATAGGTAATAAATAATCAAGCTAGAATTTCTTTATATTTACCATATTTACATTGAATTATGGTTAATTATAAGTAAATATATTCAATATGTTTCTTCTCCATCTTCCAGTTTCATCTTTCTACGTCAGTAAGCCACAGAGTTAAAAAGACTATATAACTTAATAGATGTAAACAATTTCTATATTTTTCTTCTTCTCCGTCACCAAAATTTTGGTTTGTTAACCTCTAGGAAACTATGTTAAGAGACTACAAATGAATGACCCATAATATATACATATGCATAGCAATTAAAATTAAATAATCGAGCTCATTAGTGTTTATATTTAACGTATTCACATTGATTTATGGTATATTGCATCTAAAAATATTTGATATTTTTCTTCACTATTTGAAATTTTTAGGTTTTTTATCACTATCCAAAAAATATGATAGACTATAGTAGATGTAAAAAATTAATTATATTTTATTTTCTACTCCATCACAAAATTTTAGGTTTTTCCCCACAAAAAACTAAAGTTAAAAGACTATAATCCATGACATATATTTTTTACAAAAAAGGTAATAAATAAAATAAATAATCAAGCTAGAATTTATTTATATTTACCATTTTTACATTGAATTCTGGTTAATTATATGTAAATATATTCAATATGTTTCTTTTCATCACCCAGTTTCATCTTTCTTCGTCAGTAAGCCACAGAGTTAAAAAGACTATATAACATAATAGATGTAAACAATTTCTATATTTTTCTTCTTCTCCGTCACCAAAATTTTGGTTTGTTAACCTCTAGGAAACTAAGTTAAGAGACTACAAATGAATGACCCATAATATATACGTATATATAGCAATTAAAATTAAATAATCGAGCTCATTATTGTTTATATTTGACGTATTCACATTGATTTGTGGTATATTGCATCTAAAAATATTAGATATTTTTCTTCACCATTTGAAAGTTTTAGGTTTTTTTATCACTATCCAAAAAATATGATAGACTATAGTAGATGTAAAAAATTTATTATATTTTATTTTCTACTCCATCACAAAATTTTAGGTTTTTCCCCACTATAAAACAAAGTTAAAAGACTATAATCCATGACATATATTTTTTTACAAAAAAGGTAATAAATAAAATAAATAATCAAGCTAGAATTTATTTATATTTACCATTTTTACATTGAATTCTGGTTAATTATATGTAAATATATTCAATATGTTTCTTTTCATCACCCAGTTTCATCTTTCTTCGTCAGTAAGCCACAGAGTTAAAAAGACTATATAACATAATAGATGTAAACAATTTCTATATTTTTCTTCTTCTCCGTCACCAAAATTTTGGTTTGTTAACCTCTAGGAAACTAAGTTAAGAGACTACAAATGAATGACCCATAATATATACGTATATATAGCAATTAAAATTAAATAATCGAGCTCATTATTGTTTATATTTGACGTATTCACATTGATTTGTGGTATATTGCATCTAAAAATATTAGATATTTTTCTTCACCATTTGAAAGTTTTAGGTTTTTTTATCACTATCCAAAAAATATGATAGACTATAGTAGATGTAAAAAATTTATTATATTTTATTTTCTACTCCATCACAAAATTTTAGGTTTTTCCCCACTATAAAACAAAGTTAAAAGACTATAATCCATGACATATATTTTTTTACAAAAAAGGTAATAAATAAAATAAATAATCAAGCTAGAATTTATTTATATTTACCATTTTCACATTGTATTATGGTTAATTAGATGTAAATATATTCAATATACTTCTTCTCCATCACCAAAATTCATCTTTCTTCGTCAGTAAACCACAGAGTTAAAAGACTATAAAACATAATACATATAAACAATTTCTATATTTTTCTTCTTCTCCGTCACCAAAATTTTGGTTTCTTAACCTCTAAAAAACTAAGTTAAAAGACTACAAATGAATGACCCATAATTTGTACATAAGCATAACAATTAAAATGAAATAATCAAGCTCAATATTGTTTATATTCATCGTATTCACATTGACTTATGTTATATTACATCTAAAAACATTAGATATTTTTCTTCACCATCGCAAAGTTTTAGGTTTTTATATCACTATGCAAAAAATATGATAGACTATAGTAGATTTAAAAAACTGATTATATTTTATTTTTCTACTCCATCACAAAATTTTAGGTTTTTCCCCACTAAAAAACAAAGTTAAAAGACTATAATCCATGACATATATTTTTAATAAAATAGGTATTAAATAATCAAGCTAGAATTTATTTATATTTACCATTTTTACATTGAATTATGGTTAATTATATGTAAATATATTCAATATGTTTCTTCTCCATCACCCAGTTTCATCTTTCTACGTCAGTAAGCCACAGAGTTAAAAAGACTATATAACTTAATAGATGTAAACAATTTCTATATTTTTCTTCATCTCCGTCACCAAAATTTTGGCTTCTTAACCTCTAGGAAACTATGTTAAGAGACTACAAATGAATGACCCATAATATATACATATGCGTAACAATTAAAATTAAATAATCGAGCTCATTATTGTTTATATTTAACGTATTCACATTGATTTATGGTATATTGCATCTAAAAATATTTGATATTTTTCTTCACTATTTGAAAGTTTTAAGTTTTTTTATCACTATCCAAAAAATATGATAGACTATAGTAGATGTAAAAAATTAATTATATTTTATTTTCTACTCCATCACAAAATTTTAGGTTTTTCCCCACTAAAAACTAAAGTTAAAAGACTATAATCCATGACATATATTGTTTACAAAAAAGGTAATAAATAAAATAAATAATCAAGCTAGAATTTATTTATATTTACCATTTTCACATTGTATTATGGTTAATTACATGTAAATATATTCAATATGTTTCTTCTCCATCACCAAAATTCATTTTTTTTCGTCAGTAAACTACAGAGTTAAAAGACTATAAAACATAATAGATGTAAACAATTTCTATATTTTCCTTCTTCTCCGTCACCAAAATTTTGGTTTCTTAACCTCTAAGAAACTAATTTAAGAGACTACAAATGAATGAACCATAATTTGTACATAAGCATAACAATTAAAATGAAATAATCAAGCTCAATATTGTTTATATTCATCGTATTCACATTGACTTATGGTATATTAAATCTAAAAATATTAGATACTTTTCTACACCATCGCAAAGTTTTTGGTTTTTATATCACTATGCAAAAAATATGATAGACTATAGTAGATTTAAACAACTGATTATATTTTATTATTCTACTCCATCACAAAATTTTAGGTTTTTCCCTACTAAAAAACAAAGTTAAAAGACTATAATCCATGACATATATTTTTTATAAAATAGGTAATAAATAATCAAGCTAGAATTTATTTATATTTACCATTTTTACATTGAATTCTGGTTAATTATATGTAGATATATTCAATATGTTTCTACTCCATCACCCTGTTTCATCTTTCTTCGTCAGTAAGCCATATAGTTAAAAAGACTATATAACATAATAGATGTAAACAATTTCTATATTTTTCTTCTTCTCCACCACCAAAATTTTGGTTTGTTAACCTCTAGGAAACTAAGTTAAGAGAATACAAATGAATGACCCATAATATATACATATGCATAGCAATTAAAATTAAATAATTGAGCTCATTATTGTTTATATTTAACGTATTCACATTGATTTATGGTATATTGCATTTAAAAATATTAGATATTTTTCTTCACATTTGAAAGTTTTAGGTTTTTTTTATCACTATCCAAAAAATATGATAGACTATAGTAGATGTAAAAAATTAATTATATTTTATTTTCTACTCCATCACAAAATTTTAGGTTTTTCCCCACTAAAAAACAAAAGTAAAAAAAATATAATCCATGACATATTTTTTTTACAAAAAAGGTAATAAATAAAATAAATAATCAAGCAAGAATTTATTTATATTTACCATTTTCACATTGTATTATGGTTAATTAGATGTAAATATATTCAATATGTTTCTTCTCCATCACCAAAATTCATCTTTCTTCGTCAGTAAACCACAGAGTTAAAAGACTATAAAACATAATAGATGTAAACAATTTCTATATTTTTCTTCTTCTCCGTCACCAAAATTTTGGTTTCTTAACCTCTAAGAAACTAAGTTAAAAGACTACAAATGAATGACCCATAATTTGTACATAAGCATAACAATTAAAATGAAATAATCAAGCTCAATATTGTTTATATTCATCGTATTCACATTGACTTATGGTATATTACATCTAAAAATATTAGATATTTTTCTTCACCATCGCAAAGTTTTAGGTTTTTATATCACTATGCAAAAAATATGATAGACTATAGTAGATTTAAAAAACTAATTATATTTTATTTTTCTACTCCATCACAAAATTTTAGGTTTTTCCCCACTAAAAAACAAAGTTAAAAGACTGTAATCCATGACATATATTTTTTATAAAATAGGTAATAAATAATCAAGCTAGAATTTATTTATATTTACCATTTTTACATTGAATTATGGTTAATTATATGTAAATATATTCAATATGTTTCTTCTCCATCTTCCAGTTTCATCTTTCTACGTCAGTAAGCCACAGAGTTAAAAAGACTATATAACTTAATAGATGTAAACAATTTCTATATTTTTCTTCTTCTCCGTCACCAAAATTTTGGTTTGTTAACCTCTAGGAAACTATGTTAAGAGACTACAAATGAATGACCCATAATATATACATATGCATAGCAATTAAAATTAAATAATCGAGCTCATTATTGTTTATATTTAACGTATTCACATTGATTTATGGTATATTGCATTTAAAAATATTAGATATTTTTCTTCACATTTGAAAGTTTTAGGTT
Source organism: Lathyrus sativus (assembly GCA_963859935.3). Classification (NCBI taxonomy): domain Eukaryota; kingdom Viridiplantae; phylum Streptophyta; class Magnoliopsida; order Fabales; family Fabaceae; genus Lathyrus; species Lathyrus sativus. The sequence goes on from OZ012738.1 coordinate 2,432,449, forward strand.
TTTTTTATCACTATCCAAAAAATATGATAGACTACAGTAGATGTAAAAAATTAATTATATTTTATTTTCTACTCCATCACAAAATTTTAGGTTTTTCCCCACTAAAAAACAAAAGTAAAAAAAATATAATCCATGACATATTTTTTTTACAAAAAAGGTAATAAATAAAATAAATAATCAAGCTAGAATTTATTTATATTTACCATTTTCACATTGTATTATGGTTAATTAGATGTAAATATATTCAATATGTTTCTTCTCCATCACCAAAATTCATCTTTCTTCGTCAGTAAACCACAGAGTTAAAAGACTATAAAACATAATAGATGTACACAATTTCTATATTTTTCTTCTTCTCCGTCACCAAAATTTTGGTTTCTTAACCTCTAAGAAACTAAGTTAAAAGACTACAAATGAATGACTCATAATTTGTACATAAGCATAACAATTAAAATGAAATAATCAAGCTCAATATTGTTTATATTCATCGTATTCACATTGACTTATGGTATATTACATCTAAAAATATTAGATATTTTTCTTCACCATCGCAAAGTTTTAGGTTTTTATATCACTATGCAAAAAATATAATAGACTATAGTAGATTTAAAAAACTAATTATATTTTATTTTTCTACTCCATCACAAAATTTTAGGTTTTTCCCCACTAAAAAACAAAGTTAAAAGACTGTAATCCATGACATATATTTTTTATAAAATAGGTAATAAATAATCAAGCTAGAATTTCTTTATATTTACCATATTTACATTGAATTATGGTTAATTATAAGTAAATATATTCAATATGTTTCTTCTCCATCTTCCAGTTTCATCTTTCTACGTCAGTAAGCCACAGAGTTAAAAAGACTATATAACTTAATAGATGTAAACAATTTCTATATTTTTCTTCTTCTCCGTCACCAAAATTTTGGTTTGTTAACCTCTAGGAAACTATGTTAAGAGACTACAAATGAATGACCCATAATATATACATATGCATAGCAATTAAAATTAAATAATCGAGCTCATTAGTGTTTATATTTAACGTATTCACATTGATTTATGGTATATTGCATCTAAAAATATTTGATATTTTTCTTCACTATTTGAAATTTTTAGGTTTTTTATCACTATCCAAAAAATATGATAGACTATAGTAGATGTAAAAAATTAATTATATTTTATTTTCTACTCCATCACAAAATTTTAGGTTTTTCCCCACAAAAAACTAAAGTTAAAAGACTATAATCCATGACATATATTTTTTACAAAAAAGGTAATAAATAAAATAAATAATCAAGCTAGAATTTATTTATATTTACCATTTTTACATTGAATTCTGGTTAATTATATGTAAATATATTCAATATGTTTCTTTTCATCACCCAGTTTCATCTTTCTTCGTCAGTAAGCCACAGAGTTAAAAAGACTATATAACATAATAGATGTAAACAATTTCTATATTTTTCTTCTTCTCCGTCACCAAAATTTTGGTTTGTTAACCTCTAGGAAACTAAGTTAAGAGACTACAAATGAATGACCCATAATATATACGTATATATAGCAATTAAAATTAAATAATCGAGCTCATTATTGTTTATATTTGACGTATTCACATTGATTTGTGGTATATTGCATCTAAAAATATTAGATATTTTTCTTCACCATTTGAAAGTTTTAGGTTTTTTTATCACTATCCAAAAAATATGATAGACTATAGTAGATGTAAAAAATTTATTATATTTTATTTTCTACTCCATCACAAAATTTTAGGTTTTTCCCCACTATAAAACAAAGTTAAAAGACTATAATCCATGACATATATTTTTTTACAAAAAAGGTAATAAATAAAATAAATAATCAAGCTAGAATTTATTTATATTTACCATTTTCACATTGTATTATGGTTAATTAGATGTAAATATATTCAATATACTTCTTCTCCATCACCAAAATTCATCTTTCTTCGTCAGTAAACCACAGAGTTAAAAGACTATAAAACATAATAGATGTACACAATTTCTATATTTTTCTTCTTCTCCGTCACCAAAATTTTGGTTTCTTAACCTCTAAGAAACTAAGTTAAAAGACTACAAATGAATGACTCATAATTTGTACATAAGCATAACAATTAAAATGAAATAATCAAGCTCAATATTGTTTATATTCATCGTATTCACATTGACTTATGGTATATTACATCTAAAAATATTAGATATTTTTCTTCACCATCGCAAAGTTTTAGGTTTTTATATCACTATGCAAAAAATATAATAGACTATAGTAGATTTAAAAAACTAATTATATTTTATTTTTCTACTCCATCACAAAATTTTAGGTTTTTCCCCACTAAAAAACAAAGTTAAAAGACTGTAATCCATGACATATATTTTTTATAAAATAGGTAATAAATAATCAAGCTAGAATTTCTTTATATTTACCATATTTACATTGAATTATGGTTAATTATAAGTAAATATATTCAATATGTTTCTTCTCCATCTTCCAGTTTCATCTTTCTACGTCAGTAAGCCACAGAGTTAAAAAGACTATATAACTTAATAGATGTAAACAATTTCTATATTTTTCTTCTTCTCCGTCACCAAAATTTTGGTTTGTTAACCTCTAGGAAACTATGTTAAGAGACTACAAATGAATGACCCATAATATATACATATGCATAGCAATTAAAATTAAATAATCGAGCTCATTAGTGTTTATATTTAACGTATTCACATTGATTTATGGTATATTGCATCTAAAAATATTTGATATTTTTCTTCACTATTTGAAATTTTTAGGTTTTTTATCACTATCCAAAAAATATGATAGACTATAGTAGATGTAAAAAATTAATTATATTTTATTTTCTACTCCATCACAAAATTTTAGGTTTTTCCCCACAAAAAACTAAAGTTAAAAGACTATAATCCATGACATATATTTTTTACAAAAAAGGTAATAAATAAAATAAATAATCAAGCTAGAATTTATTTATATTTACCATTTTTACATTGAATTCTGGTTAATTATATGTAAATATATTCAATATGTTTCTTTTCATCACCCAGTTTCATCTTTCTTCGTCAGTAAGCCACAGAGTTAAAAAGACTATATAACATAATAGATGTAAACAATTTCTATATTTTTCTTCTTCTCCGTCACCAAAATTTTGGTTTGTTAACCTCTAGGAAACTAAGTTAAGAGACTACAAATGAATGACCCATAATATATACGTATATATAGCAATTAAAATTAAATAATCGAGCTCATTATTGTTTATATTTGACGTATTCACATTGATTTGTGGTATATTGCATCTAAAAATATTAGATATTTTTCTTCACCATTTGAAAGTTTTAGGTTTTTTTATCACTATCCAAAAAATATGATAGACTATAGTAGATGTAAAAAATTTATTATATTTTATTTTCTACTCCATCACAAAATTTTAGGTTTTTCCCCACTATAAAACAAAGTTAAAAGACTATAATCCATGACATATATTTTTTTACAAAAAAGGTAATAAATAAAATAAATAATCAAGCTAGAATTTATTTATATTTACCATTTTCACATTGTATTATGGTTAATTAGATGTAAATATATTCAATATACTTCTTCTCCATCACCAAAATTCATCTTTCTTCGTCAGTAAACCACAGAGTTAAAAGACTATAAAACATAATACATATAAACAATTTCTATATTTTTCTTCTTCTCCGTCACCAAAATTTTGGTTTCTTAACCTCTAAAAAACTAAGTTAAAAGACTACAAATGAATGACCCATAATTTGTACATAAGCATAACAATTAAAATGAAATAATCAAGCTCAATATTGTTTATATTCATCGTATTCACATTGACTTATGTTATATTACATCTAAAAACATTAGATATTTTTCTTCACCATCGCAAAGTTTTAGGTTTTTATATCACTATGCAAAAAATATGATAGACTATAGTAGATTTAAAAAACTGATTATATTTTATTTTTCTACTCCATCACAAAATTTTAGGTTTTTCCCCACTAAAAAACAAAGTTAAAAGACTATAATCCATGACATATATTTTTAATAAAATAGGTATTAAATAATCAAGCTAGAATTTATTTATATTTACCATTTTTACATTGAATTATGGTTAATTATATGTAAATATATTCAATATGTTTCTTCTCCATCACCCAGTTTCATCTTTCTACGTCAGTAAGCCACAGAGTTAAAAAGACTATATAACTTAATAGATGTAAACAATTTCTATATTTTTCTTCATCTCCGTCACCAAAATTTTGGCTTCTTAACCTCTAGGAAACTATGTTAAGAGACTACAAATGAATGACCCATAATATATACATATGCGTAACAATTAAAATTAAATAATCGAGCTCATTATTGTTTATATTTAACGTATTCACATTGATTTATGGTATATTGCATCTAAAAATATTTGATATTTTTCTTCACTATTTGAAAGTTTTAAGTTTTTTTATCACTATCCAAAAAATATGATAGACTATAGTAGATGTAAAAAATTAATTATATTTTATTTTCTACTCCATCACAAAATTTTAGGTTTTTCCCCACTAAAAACTAAAGTTAAAAGACTATAATCCATGACATATATTGTTTACAAAAAAGGTAATAAATAAAATAAATAATCAAGCTAGAATTTATTTATATTTACCATTTTCACATTGTATTATGGTTAATTACATGTAAATATATTCAATATGTTTCTTCTCCATCACCAAAATTCATTTTTTTTCGTCAGTAAACTACAGAGTTAAAAGACTATAAAACATAATAGATGTAAACAATTTCTATATTTTCCTTCTTCTCCGTCACCAAAATTTTGGTTTCTTAACCTCTAAGAAACTAATTTAAGAGACTACAAATGAATGAACCATAATTTGTACATAAGCATAACAATTAAAATGAAATAATCAAGCTCAATATTGTTTATATTCATCGTATTCACATTGACTTATGGTATATTAAATCTAAAAATATTAGATACTTTTCTACACCATCGCAAAGTTTTTGGTTTTTATATCACTATGCAAAAAATATGATAGACTATAGTAGATTTAAACAACTGATTATATTTTATTATTCTACTCCATCACAAAATTTTAGGTTTTTCCCTACTAAAAAACAAAGTTAAAAGACTATAATCCATGACATATATTTTTTATAAAATAGGTAATAAATAATCAAGCTAGAATTTATTTATATTTACCATTTTTACATTGAATTCTGGTTAATTATATGTAGATATATTCAATATGTTTCTACTCCATCACCCTGTTTCATCTTTCTTCGTCAGTAAGCCATATAGTTAAAAAGACTATATAACATAATAGATGTAAACAATTTCTATATTTTTCTTCTTCTCCACCACCAAAATTTTGGTTTGTTAACCTCTAGGAAACTAAGTTAAGAGAATACAAATGAATGACCCATAATATATACATATGCATAGCAATTAAAATTAAATAATTGAGCTCATTATTGTTTATATTTAACGTATTCACATTGATTTATGGTATATTGCATTTAAAAATATTAGATATTTTTCTTCACATTTGAAAGTTTTAGGTTTTTTTTATCACTATCCAAAAAATATGATAGACTATAGTAGATGTAAAAAATTAATTATATTTTATTTTCTACTCCATCACAAAATTTTAGGTTTTTCCCCACTAAAAAACAAAAGTAAAAAAAATATAATCCATGACATATTTTTTTTACAAAAAAGGTAATAAATAAAATAAATAATCAAGCAAGAATTTATTTATATTTACCATTTTCACATTGTATTATGGTTAATTAGATGTAAATATATTCAATATGTTTCTTCTCCATCACCAAAATTCATCTTTCTTCGTCAGTAAACCACAGAGTTAAAAGACTATAAAACATAATAGATGTAAACAATTTCTATATTTTTCTTCTTCTCCGTCACCAAAATTTTGGTTTCTTAACCTCTAAGAAACTAAGTTAAAAGACTACAAATGAATGACCCATAATTTGTACATAAGCATAACAATTAAAATGAAATAATCAAGCTCAATATTGTTTATATTCATCGTATTCACATTGACTTATGGTATATTACATCTAAAAATATTAGATATTTTTCTTCACCATCGCAAAGTTTTAGGTTTTTATATCACTATGCAAAAAATATGATAGACTATAGTAGATTTAAAAAACTAATTATATTTTATTTTTCTACTCCATCACAAAATTTTAGGTTTTTCCCCACTAAAAAACAAAGTTAAAAGACTGTAATCCATGACATATATTTTTTATAAAATAGGTAATAAATAATCAAGCTAGAATTTATTTATATTTACCATTTTTACATTGAATTATGGTTAATTATATGTAAATATATTCAATATGTTTCTTCTCCATCTTCCAGTTTCATCTTTCTACGTCAGTAAGCCACAGAGTTAAAAAGACTATATAACTTAATAGATGTAAACAATTTCTATATTTTTCTTCTTCTCCGTCACCAAAATTTTGTCTTCTTAACCTCTAGGAAACTATGTTAAGAGACTACAAATGAATGACCCATAATATATACATATGCATAGCAATTAAAATTAAATAATCGAGCTCATTATTGTTTATATTTAACGTATTCACATTGATTTATGGTATATTGCATCTAAAAATATTTGATATTTTTCTTCACTATTTGAAAGTTTTAGGTTTTTTATCACTATCCAAAAAATATGATAGACTATAGTAGATGTAAAAAATTAGTTATATTTTATTTTCTACTCCATCACAAAATTTTAGGTTTTTCCCCACTAAAAACTAAAGTTAAAAGACTATAATCCATGACATATATTATTTACAAAAAAGGTAATAAATAAAATAAATAATCAAGCTAGAATTTATTTATATTTACCATTTTCACATTGTATTATGGTTAATTACATGTAAATATATTCAATATGTTTCTTCTCCATCACCAAAATTCATTTTTCTTTGTCAGTAAACCACAGAGTTAAAAGACTGTAAAAAATAATAGATGTAAACAATTTCTATATTTTTCTTCTTCTCCGTCACCAAAATTTTGGTTTCTTAACCTCTAAGAAACTAATTTAAGAGACTACAAATGAATGACCCATAATTTGTACATAAGCATAACAATTAAAATGAAATAATCAAGCTCAATATTGTTTATATTCATCGTATTCACATTGACTTATGGTATATTAAATCTAAAAATATTAGATACTTTTCTACACCATCGCAAAGTTTTAGGTTTTTATATCACTATGCAAAAAATATGATAGCCTATAGTAGATTTAAACAACTGATTATATTATATTATTCTACTCCATCACAAAATTTTAGGTTTTTCCCTACTAAAAAACAAAGTTAAAAGACTATAATCCATGACATATATTTTTTATAAAATAGGTAATAAATAATCAAGCTAGAATTTATTTATATTTACCATTTTTACATTGAATTCTGGTTAATTATATGTAGATATATTCAATATGTTTCTACTCCATCACCCTGTTTCATCTTTCTTCGTCAGTAAGCCATATAGTTAAAAAGACTATATAACATAATAGATGTAAACAATTTCTATATTTTTCTTCTTCTCCACCACCAAAATTTTGGTTTGTTAACCTCTAGGAAACTAAGTTAAGAGACTACAAATGAATGACCCATAATATATACATATGCATAGCAATTAAAATTAAATAATCGAGCTCATTATTGTTTATATTTAACGTATTCACATTGATTTATGGTATATTGCATTTAAAAATATTAGATATTTTTCTTCACATTTGAAAGTTTTAGGTTTTTTTTATCACTATCCAAAAAATATGATAGACTATAGTAGATGTAAAAAATTAATTATATTTTATTTTCTACTCCATCACAAAATTTTAGGTTTTTCCCCACAAAAAAACAAAAGTAAAAAAAATATATTCCATGACATATTTTTTTTACAAAAAAGGTAATAAATAAAATAAATAATCAAGCAAGAATTTATTTATATTTACCATTTTCAAACTGTATTATGGTTAATTAGATGTAAACATATCAATATGTTTCTTTTCCATCACCAAATTTAATCTTTCTTCGTCAGTAAGCGACAGAGTTAAAAGACTATAAAACATAATAGATGTAAACAATTTCTATATTTTTCTTCTTCTCTGTCACCAAAATTTTGGTTTCTTAACCTCTAAGTAACTAAGTTAAAAGACTACAAATGAATGACCCATAATTTGTACATAAGCATAACAATTAAAATGAAATAATCAAGCTCAATATTGTTTATATTCATCGTATTCACATTGACTTATGGTATATTACATCTAAAAATATTAGATATTTTTCTTCACCATCGCAAAGTTTTAGGTTTTTATATTACTATGCAAAAAATATGATAGACTATAGTAGATTTAAAAAACTAATTATATTTTATTTTTCTACTCCATCACAAAATTTTAGGTTTTTCCCCACTAAAAAACAAAGTTAAAAGACTGTAATCCATGACATATATTTTTTATAAAATAGGTAATAAATAATCAAGCTAGAATTTATTTATATTTACCATTTTTACATTGAATTATGGTTAATTATATGTAAATATATTCAATATGTTTCTTCTCCATCTTCCAGTTTCATCTTTCTACGTCAGTAAGCCACAGAGTTAAAAAGACTATATAACTTAATAGATGTAAACAATTTCTATATTTTTCTTCTTCTCCGTCCCCAAAATTTTGTCTTCTTAACCTCTAGGAAACTATGTTAAGAGACTACAAATGAATGACCCATAATATATACATATGCATAGCAATTAAAATTAAATAATCGAGCTCATTATTGTTTATATTTAACGTATTCACATTGATTTATGGTATATTGCATCTAAAAATATTTGATATTTTTCTTCACTATTTGAAAGTTTTAGGTTTTTTATCACTATCCAAAAAATATGATAGACTATAGTAGATGTAAAAAATTAATTATATTTTATTTTCTACTCCATCACAAAATTTTAGGTTTTTCCCCACTAAAAACTAAAGTTAAAAGACTATAATCCATGACATATATTATTTACAAAAAAAGTAATAAATAAAATAAATAATCAAGCTAGAATTTATTTATATTTACCATTTTCACATTGTATTATGGTTAATTACATGTAAATATATTCAATATGTTTCTTCTCCATCACCAAAATTCATTTTTCTTTGTCAGTAAACCACAGAGTTAAAAGACTATAAAAAATAATAGATGTAAACAATTTCTATATTTTTCTTCTTCTCCGTCACCAAAATTTTGGTTTCTTAACCTCTAAGAAACTAATTTAAGAGACTACAAATGAATGACCCATAATTTGTACATAAGCATAACAATTAAAATGAAATAATCAAGCTCAATATTGTTTATATTCATCGTATTCACATTGACTTATGGTATATTAAATCTAAAAATATTAGATACTTTTCTACACCATCGCAAAGTTTTAGGTTTTTATATCACTATGCAAAAAATATGATAGCCTATAGTAGATTTAAACAACTGATTATATTATATTATTCTACTCCATCACAAAATTTTAGGTTTTTCCCTACTAAAAAACAAAGTTAAAAGACTATAATCCATGACATATATTTTTTATAAAATAGGTAATAAATAATCAAGCTAGAATTTATTTATATTTACCATTTTTACATTGAATTCTGGTTAATTATATGTAGATATATTCAATATGTTTCTACTCCATCACCCTGTTTCATCTTTCTTCGTCAGTAAGCCATATAGTTAAAAAGACTATATAACATAATAGATGTAAACAATTTCTATATTTTTCTTCTTCTCCACCACCAAAATTTTGGTTTGTTAACCTCTAGGAAACTAAGTTAAGAGACTACAAATGAATGACCCATAATATATACATATGCATAGCAATTAAAATTAAATAATCGAGCTCATTATTGTTTATATTTAACGTATTTACATTGATTTATGGTATATTGCATTTAAAAATATTAGATATTTTTCTTCACATTTGAAAGTTTTAGGTTTTTTTTATCACTATCCAAAAAATATGATAGACTATAGTAGATGTAAAAAATTAATTATATTTTATTTTCTACTCCATCACAAAATTTTAGGTTTTTCCCCACAAAAAAACAAAAGTAAAAAAAATATAATCCATGACATATTTTTTTTACAAAAAAGGTAATAAATAAAATAAATAATCAAGCAAGAATTTATTTATATTTACCATTTTCAAATTGTATTATGGTTAATTAGATGTAAACATATCAATATGTTTCTTTTCCATCACCAAATTTAATCTTTCTTCGTTAGTAAGCGACAGAGTTAAAAGACTATAAAACATAATAGATGTAAACAATTTCTATATTTTTCTTCTTCTCCGTCACCAAAATTTTGGTTTTCTTAACCTCTAAGAAACTAAGTTAAGAGACAACAAATGAATGACCCGTAGTTTGTACATAAGCATAATAATTAAAATGAAATAATCAAGCTCAATATTGGTTATATTCCCCGTATTCACATTGACTTATGGTATATTACATCTAAAAATATTAGATATTTTTCTTCACCATCGCAAAGTTTTAGGTTTTTATATCACTATGCAAAAAACATGATAGACTATAGTAGATTTAAAAAATTTAATATATTTTATTTTTCTACTACATCACAAAATTTTAGGTTTTTCCCCACTAAAAAACAAAGTCAAAAGACTATAATCATTGACATATATTTTTTATAAAATAGGTAATAAATAATCAAGCTAGAATTTATTTATATTTAACATTTTCACATTGAATTTTGATTAAATATATGTAAATATATTCAATATGTTTCTTCTCCATCAAAAAATTTCATCTTTCTTCGTCAGTAAGCCACAGAGTTAAAAAGACTATATAACATAATAGCTGTAAACAATTTCTATTCCATCACAAAAAGTTAAAAAGACTATATAACATAATGCTAGAATTTACTTAAATTTACCATTTTCACATTGTATTATGGTTAATTAGATGTAAATATATTCAATATATTTCTTTTCCATCACAAAAAATCATCTTTCTTCGTCAGGAAGCCACAGAGTTAAAAGACTGTAAAACATAATAGATGTAAACAATTTTTATATTTTTATTCTAGTCCGTCAACAAAAGTTTGGTTTCTTAACGTCTAAGAAACTAAGTTAAGAAACTACAAATTAATGACCCATAATTTGTACTTAAGAATAACAATTAAAATGAAATAATCAAGCTCAATATTGTTTCTATTCGTCGTATTCACATTGACTTATGGTATATTACATCTAAAAATATTAGATATTTTTCTTCACCATTGCAAAGTTTTATGTTTTTATATCATTATGCAAAAACCATTATAGAATATAGTAGATTTAAAAATTTTATTATATTTTATTTTTCTACTACATCACAAAATTTTAGGTTTTTCCCCACTAAAAAACAAAGTTAAAAGACTATAATCCATGACATATGTTTTTTATAAAATAGGTAATAAATAATAAAGCTAGAATTTTTTTATATTTACCATTTTCAAATTGTATTATGGTTAATTATATGTAAACATATCAATATGTTTCTTTTCCATCACCAAATTTAATCTTTCTTCGTCAGTAAGCCACAGAGTTAAAAGACTATAAAACATAATAGATGTAAACAATTTCTATATTTTTCTTCTTCTCCGTCACTTAAATTTTGGTTTCTTAACCTCTAAGAAACTAAGTTAAGAAACTACAAATGAATGACCCATAATTTGTACATAACCATAACAATTAAAATGAAATAACCAAGCTCAATATTGGTTATCTTCATCTTATTCACGCTAACTTATGGTATATTACATCTAAAACTATTAGATATTTCTCTTCACCATCGCAAAGTTTTAGGTTTTTTTATCACTATGCAAAAAACATGATAGACTATAGTAGATTTAAAAAATATATTATATTTTATTTTTCTACTCCATCACAAAAAGTTTAGGTTTTTCCCCACTAGAAAACAAAGTTAAAAGACTATAATCCATGACATATAATTTTTATAAAATAGGTAATAAGTAAATTAAATATCATGGTAGAATTTACTTAAATTTACCATTTTCACATTGTATTATGGTTAATTAGATGTAAATATATTCAATATATTTCTTTTCCATCACAAAAATTCATCTTTCTTCGTCAGGAAGCCACAGAGTTAAAAGACTATAAAACATAATATATGTAAACAATTTCTATATTTTTCTTCTTCTCCGTCACCAGAAGTTTGGTTTTTTTAACCTCTAAGAAACTAAGTTAAGAGACTACAAATGAATGACCCGTAATTTGTACATAAGCATAACAGTTAAAATGAAATAATCAAGCTCAATATTGGTTATATTCCCCGTATTCACATTGACTTATGGTATATTACATCTAAAAATATTAGATATTTTTCTTCCCCATCGCAAAGTTTTAGGTTTTTATATCACTATGCAAAAAACATGATAGACTATAGTAGATTTAAAAAATTTATTATATTTTATTTTCTACTCCATCAAGAAATTTTAGGTTTTTCCCCACTAAAAAAAAGTTAATAGACTATAATCCCTGACATATATTTTTTACAAAATAGGTAATAAATAAAATAAATAATCAAGCTAGAATTTATTTATATTTACCATTTTCAAATTTAATTATGGTTAATTATATGTAAATATATTCAATATGTTTCTTCTCCATCACCAAATTTCATCTTTCTTCGTCAATAAGCCACAGAGTTAAAAGACTATAAAACATAATAAATGGAAACAATTTCTATATTTTTCTTCTCCTCCGTCACCAAAAGTTTGGTTTCTTAACCTCTAAGAAACTAAGTTAAGATACTACAAATGAATGACCCATAATTTGTACATAAGCATACCAATTAAAATGAAATAATCAAGCTCAATATTGGTTCTATTCATCGTATTCACATTGACTTATGGTATATTACATCTAAAAATATTAGACATTTTTCTTCACCATCGCAAAGTTTTAGGTTTTTACATCACTATGCAAAAAACATGATAGAGTATAGTAGATTTAAAAAATTTATTATCATTTATTTTTCTACTCCGTCACAAAATTTTAGGTTTTTCCCCACTAAAAAACAAAGTCAAAAGACTATAATCCATGACATATATTTTTTACAAAATAGGTAATAAATAAAAAAATAATCAAGCTAGAATTTATTTATATTTACCATTTTCAAATTTAATTATGGTTAATTATATGTAAATATATTCAATATGTTTCTTCTCCATCACCAAATTTCATCTTTCTTCGTCAATAAGCCACAGAGTTAAAAGACTATAAAACATAATAGATGGAAACAATTTCTATATTTTTCTTCTTCTCCGTCACCAAAAGTTTGGTTTCTTAACCTCTAAGAAACTAAGTTAAGATACTACAAATGAATGACCCATAATTTGTACATAAGCATACCAATTAAAATGAAATAATCGAGCTCAATATTGGTTCTATTCATCGTATTCACATTGACTTATGGTATATTACATCTAAAAATATTAGACATTTTTCTTCACCATCGCAAAGTTTTAGGTTTTTACATCACTATGCAAAAAACATGATAGAGTATAGTAGATTTAAAAAATTTATTATATTTTATTTTTCTACTCCGTCACAAAATTTTAGGTTTTTCCCCACTAAAAAACAAAGTCAAAAGACTATAATCCATGACATATATTTTTTACAAAATAGGTAATAAATAAAATAAATAATCAAGCTAGAATTTATTTATATTTACCATTTTCAAATTTAATTATGGTTAATTATATGTAAATATATTCAATATGTTTCTTCTCCATCACCAAATTTCATCTTTCTTCGTTAGTAAGCCACAGAGTTAAAAAGACTATATAACATAATAGTTGTAAACGATTTCTATATTTTTCTTCTTCTCCGTCACCAAAAGTTTGGTTTCTTAACCTCTAAGAAACTAAGTTAAGAAACTACAAATGAATGACCCATAATTTGTAGATAAGCATACCAATTAAAATGAAATAATCAAGCTCAATATTGGTTCTATTCATCGTATTCACATTGACTTATGGTATATTACATCTAAAAATATTAGACATTTTTCTTCACCATCGCAAAGTTATAGGTTTTTACATCACTATGCAAAAAACATGATAGAGTATAGTAGATTTAAAAAAATTATTATATTTTATTTTTCTACTCCGTCACAAAATTTTAGGTTTTTCCCCACTAAAAAACAAAGTCAAAAGACTATAATCCATGACATATATTTTTTACAAAATAGGTAATAAATAAAATAAATAATCAAGCTAGAATTTAGTTATATTTACCATTTTAACATTGAATTATGGTTAATTCTCTGTAAATATATTCAATATGTTTCTTCTCCATCACCAAATTTCATCTTTCTTCGTCAGTAAGCCACAGAGTTAAAAAGACTATATAACATAATAGTTGTAAACAATTTCTATATTTTTCTTCTTCTCCGTCACCAAAATTTTGGTTTCTTAACCTCTAAGAAACTAAGTTAAGAGACTACAAATGAATGACCCATAATTTGTACATAAGCATACCAATTAAAATGAAATAATCAAGCTCAATATTGGTTATATTCATCATATTCATATTGACTTATGGTATATTACATCTAAAAATATTAGACATTTTTCTTCACCATCGCAAAGTTTTAGGTTTTTACATCACTATGCAAAAAACATGATAGAGTATAGTAGATTTAAAAAATTTATTATATTTTATTTTTCTACTCCATCACAAAATTTTAGGTTTTTCCCCACTAAAAAACAAAGTCAAAAGACTATAATCTATGACATATATTTTTTATAAAATAGGTAATAAATAATCAAGCTAGAATTTATTTACATTTACCATTTTAACATTGAACTATGGTTAATTATCTGTAACTATATTCAATATGTTTCTTCTCCATCACCAAATTTCATATTTCTTCGTCAGTAAGCCATAGAGTTAAAAAGACTATATAACACAATAGATGTAAACAATTTCTATATTTTTCTTCTTCTCCGTCACCAAAATTTTGGTTTCTTAACCTCTAAGAAACTAAGTTAAGAGACTACAAATGAATGACCCATAATATATACATATGCATAAAAATTAAAATTAAATAATCAAGCTCAATATTGTTTATATCTAGTGTATTCACATTGATTTATGGTATATTACATCTAAAAAAATATGATATTTTTCTTCACCATTGCAAAGTTTTAGTTTTTTTATCACTATCCAAAAAATATGATAGACTATAGTAGATTTAAAAAATTAATTATATTTTATTTTCTACTCCATCAGGAAATTTTAAGTTTTTCCCCACTAAAAAACAAAGTTAATAGACTACAATCCATGACATATATTTTTTACAAAATAGGTAATAAATAAAATAAATAATCAAGCTAGAATTTATTTATATTTACCTTTTTCAAATTTAATTATGGTTAATTATATGTAAATATATTCAATATGTTTCTTCTCCATCACCAAATTTCATCTTTCTTCGTCAATAAGCCACAGAGTTAAAAGACTATAAAACATAATAGATGTAAACAATTTCTATATTTTTCTTCTTCTCCGTCACCAAAAGTTTGGTTTCTTAACCTCTAAGAAACTAAGTTAAGAGACTACAAATGAATGACCCATAATTTGTACATAAGCATACCAATTAAAATGAAATAATCAAGCTCAATATTGGTTCAATTCATCATATTCACATTGACTTATGGTATGTTAAATCTAAAAATATTAGACATTTTTCTTCACCATCGCAAAGTCTTAGGTTTTTACATCAGTATGCAAAAAACATGATAGAGTATAGTAGATTTAAAAAATTTATTATATTTTATTTTTCTACTCCGTCACAAAATTTTAGGTTTTTCCCCACTAAAAAACAAAGTCAAAAGACTACAATCCAGGACATATATTTTTTGTAAAATAAGTAATAAATAATCAAGCTAGAATTTATTTATATTTACCATTTTAACATTGAATTATGGTTAATTATCTGTAAATATATTCAATATGTTTCTTCTCCATCACCAAATTTCATCTTTCTTCGTCAGTAAGCCACAGAGTTAAAAAGACTATATAACATAATAGCTGTAAACAATATCTATATTTTTCTTCTTCTCCGTCACCAAAATTTTGGTTTCTTAACCTCTAAGAAACTAAGTTAAGAGACTACAAATGAATGACCCATAATATATACATATGCATAACAATTAAAATTAAATAATCAAGCTCAATATTGTTTATAACTAGTGCATTCACATTGATTTATGGTATATTACATCTAAAAATATTAGATATTTTTCTTCACCATTGCAAAGTTTTAGTTTTTTTATCACTATCCAAAAAATATGATAGACTATAGTAGATGTAAAAAATTAATTATATTTTACTTTCTACTCCATCAGGAAATTTTAGGTTTTTCCCCACTAAAAAACAAAGTTAATAGACTATAATCCATGACATATATTTTTTACAAAATAGGTAATAAACAAAATAAATAATCAAGCTAGAATTTATTTATATTTATCATTTTAACATTGAATTATGGTTAATTATCTGTAAATATATTCGATATGTTTCTTCTCCATCACCAAATTTTCATCTTTCTTCGTAAATAAGCCACAGAGTTAAAAAACTATAAAACATAATAGATGTAAACAATTTCTATATTTTTGTTCTTCTCCATCACCAAAAGTTTGGTTTCTTAAACTCTAAGAAACTAAGTTAAGAGACTACAACTGAATGACCCATAATTTGTACATAAGCATACCAATTAAAATGAAATAATCAAGCTCAATATTGGTTCTATTCATCATATTCACATTGACTTATGGTATATCACATCTAAAAATATTAGACATTTTACTTCACCATCGCAAAGTTTTAGGTTTTTACATCACTATGCAAAAAACATGATAGAGTATAGTAGATTTAAAAAATTTATTATATTTTATTTTCTACTCCGTCACAAAATTTTTGGTTTTTCCCCACTAAAAAACAAAGTCAAAAGACTATAATCCATGACATATATTTTTTATAAAATAGGTAATAAATAATCAAGCTAGAATTTATTTACATTTACCATTTTAACATTGAATTATGGTTAATTATCTGTAAATATATTAAATATGTTTCTTCTCCATCACCAAATTTCATCTTTCTTCGTCAGTAAGCCACAAAGTTAAAAAGACTATATAACATAATAGCTGTAAACAATTTCTATATTTTTCTTCTTCTCCGTCACCAAAATTTTGGTTTCTTAACCTCTAAGAAACTAAGTTAAGAGACTACAAATGAATGACCAATAATATATACATATGCATAACAATTAAAATAAAATTATCAAGCTCAATATTGTTTATATCTAGTGTACTCACATTGATTTATGGTATATTACATCTAAAAATATTAGATATTTTTCTTCACCATTGCAAAGTTTTTGTTTTTTTATCACTATCCAAAAAATATGATAAACTATAGTAGATGTAAAATATTAATTATATTTTATTTTCTACTCCATCAGGAAATTTTAGGTTTTTCCCCACTAAAAAACAAAGTTAATAGACTATAATCCATGACATATATTTTTTACAAAATAGGTAATAAATAAAATAAATAATCAAGCTAGAATTTATTTATATTTACCATTTTCAAATTTAATTATGGTTAATTATCTGTAAATATATTCAATATGTTTCTTCTCCATCACCAAATTTCATCTTTCTTCGTCAGTAAGCCACAGATTTAAAAGACTATAAAACATAATAGATGTAAACAATTTCTATATTTTTCTTCTTCTCCGTCACCAAAAGTTTGGTTTCTTAACCTCTAAGAAACTAAGTTAACAACTACAAATGAATGACCCATAATTTGTACATAAGCATACCAATTAAAATGAAATAATCAAGCTCAATATTTGTTCTATTCATCATATTCACATTGACTTATGGTATATTACATCTAAAAATATTAGACATTTTTCTTCACCATCGCAAAGTTTTAGGTTTTTATATCACTATGCAATAAACATGATAGAGTATAGTAGATTTAAAAATTTTATTATATTTTATTTTTCTACTCCATCACAAAATTTTAGGTTTTTCCCCACTAAAAAACCAAGTCAAAAAACTATAACCCATAACATATATTTTTTATAAAATTGGTTATAAATAATAAAGCTAGAATTTTTTTGTATTTACCATTTTAACATTGAATTATGGTTAATTATCTGTAAATATATTCAATATGTTTCTTCTCCGTCACCAAATTTCATCTTTCTTCGTCAGTAAGCCACAGAGTTAAAAAGGCTATATAACATAATAGCTGTAAACAATTTCTATATTTTTCTTCTTCTCCGTCACCAAAATTTTGGTTTCTTAACCTCTAAGAAACTAAGTTAAGAGACTACAAATGAATGACCCATAATATATACATATGCATAACAATTAAAATAAAATAATCAAGCCTAATATTGTTTATATTTAGTGTATTCACATTGATTTATGGTATATTACATCTAAAAATATTAGATATTTTTCTTCACCATTGCAAAGTTTTAGTTTTTTTATCACTATCCAAAAAATATGATAGACTATAGTAGATGTAAAAAATTAATTATATTTTATTTTCTACTCCATCAGGAAATTTTATGTTTTTCCCCACTAAAAAACAAAGTTAATAGACTATAATCCATGACATATATTTTTTACAAAATAGGTAATAAATAAAATAAATAATCAAGCTAGAATTTATTTATATTTACCATTTTCAAATTTAATTATGGTTAATTATATGTAAATATATTCAATATGTTTCTTCTCTTTCACCAAATTTCATCTTTCTTCATCAATAAGCCACAAAGTTAAAAGACTATAAAACATAATAGATGTAAACAATTTCTATATTTTTCTTCTTCTCCGTCACCAAAAGTTTGGTTTCTTAACCTCTAAGAAACTAAGTTAAGAGACTACAAATGAATGACCCATAATTTGTACATAAGCATACCAATTAAAATGAAATAACCAAGCTCAATATTGGTTCTATTCATCATATTCACATTGACTTATGGTATATTACATCTAAAAATATTAGACATTTTTCTTCACCATCGCAAAGTTTTAGGTTTTTATATCACTATGCAAAAAACATGATAGAGTATAGTAGATTTAAAATTTTTATTATATTTTATTTTTCTACTCCATCACAAAATTTTAGGTTTTTCCCCACTAAAAAACAAAGTCAAAAGACTATAATCCATAACATATATTTTTTATAAAATAGGTAATAAATAATCAAGCTAGAATTTTTTTGTGTTTACCATTTTAACATTGAATTATGGTTAATTATCTGTAAATATATTCAATATATTTCTTCTCCGTCACCAAATTTCATCTTTCTTCGTCAGTAAGCCACAGAGTTAAAAAGGCTATATAACATAATAGCTGTAAACAATTTCTATATTTTTCTTCTTCTCCGTCACCAAAAGTTTGGTTTCTTAACCTCTAAGAAACTAAGTTAAGAGACTACAAATGAATGACCCATAATTTGTACATAAGCATACCAATTAAAATGAAATAATCAAGCTCAATATTGATTCTATTCATCATATTCACATTGACTTATGGTATATTACATCTAAAAATATTAGACATTTTTCTTCACCATCGCAAAGTTTTAGGTTTTTATATCACTATGCAAAAAACATGATAGAGTATAGTAGATTTAAAAAATTTATTATATTTTATTTTTCTACTCCATCACAAAATTTTAGGTTTTTCCCCACTAAAAAACCAAGTCAAAAAACTATAATCCATAACATATATTTTTTATAAAATTGGTTATAAATAATAAAGCTAGAATTTTTTTGTATTTACCATTTTAACATTGAATTATGGTTAATTATCTGTAAATATATTCAATATGTTTCTTCTCCGTCACCAAATTTCATCTTTCTTCGTCAGTAAGCCACAGAGTTAAAAAGGCTATATAACATAATAGCTGTAAACAATTTCTATATTTTTCTTCTTCTCCGTCACCAAAATTTTGGTTTCTTAACCTCTAAGTAACTAAGTTAAGAGACTACAAATGAATGACCCATAATATATACATATGCATAACAATTAAAATAAAATAATCAAGCCTAATATTGTTTATATTTAGTGTATTCACATTGATTTATGGTATATTACATCTAAAAATATTAGATATTTTTCTTCACCATTGCAAAGTTTTAGTTTTTTTATCACTATCCAAAAAATATGATAGACTATAGTAGATGTAAAAAATTAATTATATTTTATTTTCTACTCCATCAGGAAATTTTATGTTTTTCCCCACTAAAAAACAAAGTTAATAGACTATAATCCATGACATATATTTTTTACAAAATAGGTAATAAATAAAATAAATAATCAAGCTAGAATTTATTTATATTTACCATTTTCAAATTTAATTATGGTTAATTATATGTAAATATATTCAATATGTTTCTTCTCTTTCACCAAATTTCATCTTTCTTCGTCAATAAGCCACAGAGTTAAAAGACTATAAAACATAATAGATGTAAACAATTTCTATATTTTTCTTCTTCTCCGTCACCAAAAGTTTGGTTTCTTAACCTCTAAGAAACTAAGTTAAGAGACTACAAATGAATGACCCATAATTTGTACATAAGCATACCAATTAAAATGAAATAATCAAGCTCAATATTGGTTCTATTCATCATATTCACATTGACTTATGGTATATTACATCTAAAAATATTAGACATTTTTCTTCACCATCGCAAAGTTTTAGGTTTTTATATCACTATGCAAAAAACATGATAGAGTATAGTAGATTTAAAATTTTTATTATATTTTATTTTTCTACTCCATCACAAAATTTTAGGTTTTTCCCCACTAAAAAACAAAGTCAAAGACTATAATCCATAACATATATTTTTTATAAAATAGGTAATAAATAATCAAGCTAGAATTTTTTTGTGTTTACCATTTTAACATTGAATTATGGTTAATTATCTGTAAATATATTCAATATGTTTCTTCTCCGTCACCAAATTTCATCTTTCTTCGTCAATAAGCCACAAAGTTAAAAGACTATAAAACATAACAGATGTAAACAATTTCTATATTTTTCTTCTTCTCCGTCACCAAAAGTTTGGTTTCTTAACCTCTAAGAAACTAAGTTAAGAGACTACAAATGAATGACCCATAATTTGTACATAAGCATACCAATTAAAATGAAATAATCAAGCTCAATATTTGTTCTATTCATCATATTCACATTGACTTATGGTATATTACATCTAAAAATATTAGACATTTTTCTTCACCATCGCAAAGTTTTAGGTTTTTATATCACTATGCAAAAAACATGATAGAGTATAGTAGATTTAAAAATTTTATTATATTTTATTTTTCTACTCCATCACAAAATTTTAGGTTTTTCCCCACTAAAAAACCAAGTCAAAAAACTATAATCCATAACATATATTTTTTATAAAATTGGTTATAAATAATAAAGCTAGAATTTTTTTGTATTTACCATTTTAACATTGAATTATGGTTAATTATCTGTAAATATATTCAATATGTTTCTTCTCCGTCACCAAATTTCATCTTTCTTCGTCAGTAAGCCACAGAGTTAAAAAGGCTATATAACATAATAGCTGTAAACAATTTCTATATTTTTCTTCTTCTCCGTCACCAAAATTTTGGTTTCTTAACCTCTAAGAAACTAAGTTAAGAGACTACAAATGAATGACCCATAATATATACATATGCATAACAATTAAAATAAAATAATCAAGCCTAATATTGTTTATATTTAGTGTATTCACATTGATTTATGGTATATTACATCTAAAAATATTAGATATTTTTCTTCACCATTGCAAAGTTTTAGTTTTTTTATCACTATCCAAAAAATATGATAGACTATAGTAGATGTAAAAAATTAATTATATTTTATTTTCTACTCCATCAGGAAATTTTATGTTTTTCCCCACTAAAAAACAAAGTTAATAGACTATAATCCATGACATATATTTTTTACAAAATAGGTAATAAATAAAATAAATAATCAAGCTAGAATTTATTTATATTTACCATTTTCAAATTTAATTATGGTTAATTATATGTAAATATATTCAATATGTTTCTTCTCTTTCACCAAATTTCATCTTTCTTCGTCAATAAGCCACAGAGTTAAAAGACTATAAAACATAATAGATGTAAACAATTTCTATATTTTTCTTCTTCTCCGTCACCAAAAGTTTGGTTTCTTAACCTCTAAGAAACTAAGTTAAGAGACTACAAATGAATGACCCATAATTTGTACATAAGCATACCAATTAAAATGAAATAATCAAGCTCAATATTGGTTCTATTCATCATATTCACATTGACTTATGGTATATTACATCTAAAAATATTAGACATTTTTCTTCACCATCGCAAAGTTTTAGGTTTTTATATCACTATGCAAAAAACATGATAGAGTATAGTAGATTTAAAATTTTTATTATATTTTATTTTTCTACTCCATCACAAAATTTTAGGTTTTTCCCCACTAAAAAACAAAGTCAAAAGACTATAATCCATAACATATATTTTTTATAAAATAGGTAATAAATAATCAAGCTAGAATTTTTTTGTGTTTACCATTTTAACATTGAATTATGGTTAATTATCTGTAAATATATTCAATATGTTTCTTCTCCGTCACCAAATTTCATCTTTCTTCATCAGTAAGCCACAAAGTTAAAAAGGCTATATAACATAATAGCTGTAAACAATTTCTATATTTTTCTTCTTCTCCGTCACCAAAAGTTTGGTTTCTTAACCTCTAAGAAACTAAGTTAAGAGACTACAAATGAATGACCCATAATTTGTACATAAGCATACCAATTAAAATGAAATAATCAAGCTCAATATTGATTCTATTCATCATATTCACATTGACTTATGGTATATTACATCTAAAAATATTAGACATTTTTCTTCACCATCGCAAAGTTTTAGGTTTTTATATCACTATGCAAAAAACATGATAGAGTATAGTAGATTTAAAAAATTTATTATATTTTATTTTTCTACACCATCACAAAATTTTAGGTTTTTCCCCACTAAAAAACAAAGTCAAAAGACTATAATCCATGACATATATTTTTTATAAAATAGGTAATAAATAATCCAGCTAGAATCTATTTATATTTACCATTTTAACATTGAATTATGGTTAATTATCTGTAAATATATTCAATATGTTTCTTCTCCATCACCAAATTTCATCTTTCTTCGTCAGTAAGCCATGGAGTTAAAAAGACTATATAACATAATAGCTGTAAACAATTTATATATTTTTCTTCTTCTCCGTTACCAAAATTTTGGTTTCTTAACCTCTAAGAAACTAAGTTAAGAGACTACAAATGAATGACCCATAATATATACATATGCATAACAATTAAAATCAAATAATCAAGCCTAATATTGTTTATATTTAGTGTATTCACATTGATTTATGGTATATTACATCTAAAAATATTAGATATTTTTCTTCACCATTGCAAAGTTTTAGTTTTTTTATCATTATCCAAAAAATATGATAATCTATAGTAGATGTAAAAGACTAATTATATTTTATTTTCTACACTATCAGGAAATTTTAGGTTTTTCCCCACTAAAAAACAAAGTTAATAGACTATAATCCATGACATATATTTTTTACAAAATAGGTAATAAATAAAATAAATAATCAAGCTAGAATTTATTTATATTTACCATTTTCAAATTTAATTATAGTTAATTATATGTAAATATATTCAATATGTTTCTTCTCTACCACCAAATTTCATCTTTCTTCGTCAATAAGCCACAAAGTTAAAAGACTATAAAACATAATAGATGTAAACAATTTCTATATTTTTCTTCTTCTCCGTCACCAAAAGTTTGGTTTCTTAACCTCTAAGAAACTAAGTTAAGAGACTACAAATGAATGACCCATAATTTGTACATAAGCATACCAATTAAAATGAAATAATCAAGCTCAATATTGGTTCTATTCATCATATTCACATTGACTTATGGTATATTACATCTAAAAATATTAGACATTTTTCTTCACCATCGCAAAGTTTTAGGTTTTTATATCACTATGCAAAAAACATGATAGAGTATAGTAGAATTAAAATTTTTATTATATTTTATTTTTCTACTCCATCACAAAATTTTAGGTTTTTCCCCACTAAAAAACAAAGTCAAAAGACTATAATCCATAACATATATTTTTTATAAAATTGGTAATAAATAATCAAGCTAGAATTTTTTTGTATTTACCATTTAAACATTGAATTATGGTTAATTATCTGTAAATATATTCAATATGTTTCTTCTCCGTCACCAAATTTCATCTTTCTTCGTCAGTAAGCCACAGAGTTAAAAAGGCTATATAACATAATAGTTGTAAACAATTTCTATATTTTTCTTCTTCTCCGTCACCAAAATTTTGGTTTCTTAACCTCTAAGAAACTAAGTTAAGAGACTACAAATGAATGACCCATAATATATACATATGCATAACAATTAAAATAAAATAATCAAGCCTAATATTGTTTATATTTAGTGTATTCACATTGATTTATGGTATATTACATCTAAAAATATTAGATATTTTTCTTCACCATTGCAAAGTTTTAGTTTTTTTATCACTATCCAAAAAATATGATAAACTATAGTAGATGTAAAAAATTAATTATATTTTATTTTCTATTCCATCAGGAAATTTTATGTTTTTCCCCACTAAAAAACAAAGTTAATAGACTATAATCCATGACATATATTTTTTTACAAAATAGGTAATAAATAAAATAAATAATCAAGCTAGAATTTATTTATATTTACCATTTTCAAATTTAATTATGGTTAATTATATGTAAATATATTCAATATGTTTCTTCTCTATCACCAAATTTCATCTTTCTTCGTCAATAAGTCACAGAGTTAAAAGACTATAAAACATAATAGATGTAAACAATTTCTATATTTTTCTTCTTCTCCGTCACCAAAAGTTTGGTTTCTTAACCTCTAAGAAACTAAGTTAAGAGACTACAAATGAATGATCCATAATTTGTACATAAGCATACCAATTAAAATGAAATAATTAAGCTCAATATTGGTTCTATTCATCATATTCACATTGACTTATGGTATATTACATCTAAAAATATTAGACATTTTTCTTCACCATCGCAAAGTTTTAGGTTTTTATATCACTATGCAAAAAACATGATAGAGTATAGTAGATTTAAAAAATTTATTATTTTTTATTTTTCTACTCCATCACAAAATTTTAGGTTTTTCCCCACTAAAAAATAAAGTTAAAAGACTATAATCCATGACATATATTTTTTATAAAATAGGTAATAAATAATCAAGCTAGAATATATTTATATTTACCATTTTCACATTGAATTATGGTTAATTATATGTAAATATATTCAATATGTTTCTTCTCCATCACCAAATTTCATCTTTCTTCGTCAGTAAGCCATAGAGTTAAAAAGACTATATAACATAATAGATGTAAACAATTTCTATATTTTTCCTTTTCTCCGTCACCAAAATTTTGGTTTCTTAACCTTTAAGAAACTAAGTTAAAAGACTACAAATGAATGACCCATAATATATACATATGCATAACAATTAAGAAGGCGTTTTTCACATCCATCTTAAACAACTTGAATCTCATCAAACAGGCCACTCCTAGTAATAGTCTTATGGATTCTAAACGAGCAACTGGAGCAAAGGTCTCATCAAAATCAATACCCTCAATTTAAGTGTACCATTGAGCCACAAGTCTGGCCTTGTTTCTGGTAACCGCTCCATTTTCATCAGATTTATTCTTATATTAAACTCACTTTGTGCCAATGATATTTGTTCCCTCAGATCTATAAACCAAATCTCAAACTTCATTCCTCTTGAACTGTTTTAATTCTTCTTGCATGGGATTAATCCAAAATTCATTATTTAGAGCTTCTTTCACATTTTTTGGTTCAATCTTAGAGACAAAACAGGCATTAGATGCCACCTCTTTTGATATAGTAGTAATCCCTTCATTAGGATTTCCTATTATGTGTTCTTTGGGATGATCCTTTTGAATTCTGATAGAGGGCCATCTATTTTCCTGATTTCCATCATCCTTTACAGTAGCAAGTTCATTGTTCTTGTTATTATCAGCAACATTATATGCGGTGGCAGTCACCTGTGGTGATGTTTCAATATCATCTTCGACATCTGCTTGCTTCTCTATAGTTGAGTAATCTATCATAATGTTAATAGACTCCATCATTACCTTGGTTCTAGTGTTGAACACTCTATAGGCTATGTTGTTTGTGGAATAACCTAAGAATATCCCTTCATCACTTTTGGGATCCATCTTCCTCCTTTGTTCATGATTAGCCAGAATATAACACGTGTTCCTAAAAACATGGGAGTACTTAACAGTAGGCTTTCTTCCCTTCCACAATTCATAAAGAGTAGTTAAGGTATCTATTTTCAAGGTAACCCTATTATTAATATAGCATGCAATATTCATTGCTTCATCCCAAAAATGATAAGGCAGATGCTTAGCATGAAGCATGACTCTAGCAGACTCTTGAAGAGTTCTATTTCTCGTACAACCACTCCATTTTGATGAGAAGTGATGGGAGAAGAAAATTAATGGCTAATACCTTCTGAGAAACATAAATCATCAAATTTGTTATTCTCAAACTCTTTTCCATGATCACTCATAATCCTTACAATTTTGTTTTCCTTTCCTCTTTGAAGCCTTTGACATAATTCCTCAAAAACATCAAACACATATGATTTTTCCTTGATAAAGTGCACCCAGATGAATCTTGAGAAATCATCAACCACTACATAGGCATACCCCTTACCCCCAAGGCTTTAAACTTGCATAGGACACATCAAATCCATGTGAAGAATTTCCAACACTTTTGAAGTAGTCAGATGTTTGACCTTTGGATGGGACATCTTGGTTTGCTTTCCAATTTAACACTTACCATAAATTCTTCCTTCCTCTATCCTGAGCTTGGGAAGTCCTTTGATAGCTTCTATAGACACAATCTTCTTCATACCTTTCAGATGTAAATGACCAAGCTTTTGGTGCCATGATTGAATTTCATCTTCTTTAGACATCAAACGTGTATGAGAGCATTTTGTTGATTGAGGTGTCTATAAGTAATAGTTATCCTTAAATCTGACTCCCCTCATCAAAACTTCATCCTTCTCATTAGTAACCACACATTGAGACTTATTGAAATTGACTTTCAACCCTTTATCACACAACTGACTTATGCTTATCGAGTTGGCAGTCAATCCTTTTACAAGTAGCACATTCTCAAGACTAGGGAATCTTGAACAGGCTAGTCTTCCAACCCCTTGAATATCTCCCTTAGAACCATCCCCAAAGGTAACATAGCTAGTAGAGTGTGACCTAATGTTGACCAGGAAGCTCTTTACACCATTTATATGTCTAAAACACTCACAATCAAAATATCAGTCTTCTCTAGCTGGAGCTCTAAGAGAAGTATGAGCAATAAGTGAAATGATAGCTTTTTTGGGGACCCATTTCTTTGTAATCTTAATCACTTTATGATTAACCTTGGGTTGTATAGAAGACCTTGGATATCCACATAGTCTGAAACAGAAGGGTCATATATGCCTAAATCTACCATAATAATGATATCTTCAATGCAAGGCCTTGCTTCTGCTTGAGAATTATGATGTCTGACACGATGTTGAAACATTTGTTTTGACATTATTGACTCTTGCTTCTTTCTAGTAGGGATTAATTTTGTAACCTTAGGATATCCTTTCAAAGTTTAATTATCAAACCTTATGCCTTTTAAGTCACCAACCCTATTTCCAACTTGAAGAATTTCATCTAACATGTTAGAACCATTATTTAACATTCTCACAGAATTGGTCATATTTTCAAGTTTGCAGGTCAACATGGTTACCTCATCTTGCAGACTATGAATGTTAGAAAAATATTCTTCCTTCTCACTCTGAAGCTGAGAGATGATTCCTTGTTGCTTGTCTCTTCTGATACACAGATCTTTGTAAGAAGAAGATAGTTCAGTATAAGAGTTTTCTTCATCACATGAATCTACATCAGATGCCCATCTTCAAATTAGAGTAGTAACATGTTTGGCAGATTCATCTTCCATTTTACTTTCATCATCATACCAAGAAATAGTCAGCCCTTTATGTTGTTTCTTGATATAGGTATGACATTCTGCTCTAATGTGTCCAAATCCATCACATTCATAACATTGAACCCCTATATTCGGATTAGACTTTTCTTCTAGTCTTGCTTTTCTTTGAGAGTCATAGTTTTTTCTAGTGTCAGGACTGAAGTTTTGGACATTGGGTTATGACTTCCTATCCATTCTCTTTAGCACTTGGTTGAATTGTCTTCCAAGTAGAACAATGGCATTTGACATACCTTCATCAGTGTCCATATCACATTCTCCCACTCCATCTTTAGTGTTGGAGACAAAATTTATGCTTTTATTATTCTTTTCAGTTCTGTCATTAATGGTCACTTCAAAGTTTGAAGTGACCCCATAAGTTCATCAACTCTCATGTTGTTGATGTTTTAGCCTTCTTTTATGGTTGTTACCTTCATATCATACCTCTTGGGAAGATACCTGAGGATCTTCCTAGCCAGCTTTTCTTCTGATATTTTCTCTCATAGTACACTAAAGGCATTAACTATTTCAAGAATATTCATGTGAAAGGCATGTATACTCTCATCCTCTATCATCTTTAGATTTTCAAATTTGGTAGTGAGCAACTTAAGTCTAGACATCTTCACCCTAGATGTGCCTTCATGAGTTGTCTTGAGAATTTCCTAAGCATCTTTAGCTATAACGCATATGTTTATTAACCTAAACATGTTATGTCAACTCCATTGAATAGGGCATTCAAGGCTTTGGAGTTCCCAAGAGCAGTCTCATATTCTTCCTTGGTCCAATCCTCTTCAGGCTTCAGAGTTTCCTTCCCACTCCATCTTCAATCATAGGATGTTCCCAACCTTTAGTAATGGATTTCCAAGTTTTGCTATCCGGAGATTTAAAGAAGGCCACCATGTGTGCCTTACAATAATCATAGTTAGTTGCATCCAAGACGTGAGGTCTGTTCACATTCCCTCCTACTTCCTTGTCCATTATGCCAGAAAGAATATCTCCCTGGAGCTCACCCAAAACAGAACAGGGTAACCTGCTCTGATGCCAATTGAAATTTTGGCACACAGATACCAGATGTCAAGACATATGTTAAGACATTGGGATCAAGACAACAACCAACACTTACGCACAAAAAATAAGAGTTTAAATGTAAAAAATAACACAGTCAATTGTTAACATATTTCGGTGCAACATCACCTACATTTGGGGGAATCCAAGTCAAGAAGAAAATCTACTATAATAGTATTAGTTCATAGCCACAGCAAACACCCACAGGTTTATAAGCTTCTCACCTAATCACTACCTGTGCTAACTTCTACCTAGGAACTTCTAGATATGAGACTCCTCTCACTTTCCACCAGTCACACAATAGTGACAAACTCAACAATAAAGAACAAAAAGAAGTCACACTTCAAAGACACAAGTTCCACTATTTGCTTAACAGCTTATGAGTGAATTCACAATTACAACTCAAAATAAACAGTCCAGCTCTAGTATCAAGGAGATACAAGAGATGCTCACAATCAACAAATAACACAATCCTGTTCAGATGTCAAAAGACATAAGAGAGGAACACAAAAAACAAAACTCTCAAAATCCTAAAAACTCTTTCTTTTAATACACGGCTTCTCTACTTCATTAGGTTTAGAAAACTCCTTTAAATATATATCACAATAGCATGGGCTTGAGCTCTTGAAACGCATATCACAAGGCATTAACTTTAAATCACTTGCACGATCTCCTGCACAATAATAGGAACTAAATATAAAGTTTCCTAAAAAGGCTCCAAGCCCCTTTTTAAGAAATACAAGCAAATTTGTTAAGACAGAAGTTCCTAAAATAAGCATCCTTGGATTGCGACACTGTGTAAATTAAAACACTATCAAATTTCACACTTTAAATACCAAATTATCTCAATCCTAAACTTCTGGTATAACATGTCCTGACCACATGTCCCAACATCATGCTGATCATGCTGTCTGACTAACTTGTCACGACATTTGTCTTAACATCTTACTGAAAATTGTTTTAACAAAAAATTTGCAACCCAAAACCACAGAACTTACAATGAAATTAATTATGTTCTCAACTACAAATTCAAGGTATTTTTCATCTTTTTGTTCTTGTAGGTAAGATTTTGGACTTTGTTTTTTATTTTAGTGGTAGATATTATTTGTGCTTCTTTTTGAGACTCTATTATACTTTTATTTGATTATAGTAAAGTTACCTTTTAACATGAATGATATGTGATTTTAGAGGATTTCTTAATGCACCTTATATATTTCTTAGATACCATGCAAAAATTTAAAAATGTTTCCAGATTTCGGAAATGCATCTCTGGACGCACCCGTGCACACACAACTCACTTGTTTTCGAGTTACACCCTATTTTTATGATTTGATTTTTCTAGAAATGTATTTTCGAAATTTTTTTTAAAATGTAGTTTCAAAATTTTTTCGAAAATGTATTTTTAGAATAAATAGTTACTCTCATGATAACATCACTTTCACAAAACTCTTCATTGACCGGTGATTTTGCTCAGTAGATTTTAATTTCGGTGGCAAGAGAATTCCAAAAAAAGAAGAGTTTTTTTATGTCATCAATTTTTTAAATATATTAACTTTTTATTTCTTCCATTTTTTTACTATAAATCGTTTTGAAAAAAAAAAGTGTACCACAATATAAGTCGCTTTACATTACCAATAAATAATTAATACTATTTTTTTTATTATACTCTTAAAAGTTTATTATTATCTCTCTTTTCAATTATGTAAATTTAACTTTTCGATATTATTAATAAATACAATTTTATAAGAATATTCATAATTATTTATTGCATACAACAATTATTGTTTTTCTTAATATGTGTGAAAAGTTAAAAACGACTTATAATAAAAATAGAGGAAGTTTTATAATAAAAAATAGAGGAAGTGCATTACAGCTATTTTTATTTATATTTTGTTGTGTAATAGTAATAATAAGGTGTTTTTGAGAATGTAATTTATATTGTTAAAATATCAATGCAAAAGTGTATTGTATTACACTAAGTGTATGAATTGATTCTTGTTGTTTTTTTTTTAATTTGAATATTTTGTTATGTGTGAATATAGTAATGGAGTTTATTTATTAGAAACATTTGTGTTAGCATACTACATATGGAAGAAAATATATGTTTTAGAAATATATTTTTGAAAAAATTTTAAAAATACATTTTTAAATTAACTTTAGTTATAAATTAGAGCGTCACTCAAAATAATCTGTATTGAATGTGCATAGAATAAATTTAGAGATATATTTTTAAAAATTAAAAATATTTTTAAATTTTCGTATAGTGTTTAAAATATATATAAGGTACATAAAAAAATCCCGGTAATTTTATACTTTATTTGAATAGGCTTTGGTGTGGCTTTGTGCGTTTCACTTGTTTATATTTGCTTTCATATACTTGATGCTTTTTCTAGCATGTTGGAGAAATGTTATTTGTAAAGTAAATTACTTTTTTTTTATTGTGTTTATATGTTAATATTTCAAATGAGTGGTATTACAACACTTAATTAGAATATTAATGTTCCATCTGATGGAAGAAATATAAATATAAATATGGTATATTGAATATTATTAATTGGAATTTGTGGAAAGACAAAATAATTTGTTATTTATGAAAAAATGCAACGACTTATTGTTTTTTTCTTCAAAAATCCAAATTCTAAATCTAAAAATGAATATGAGATTTTTTTTATTAGAGAAAGAGTCTAAGCCAAAGAATATGAGAATTTGAACATCAATAAGTATGAAGTTATTAGAGAAAGAGTCTAAGCCAAAGAATAGAATATGAGCCTAAACCACTTCCAACTTTAACACATTGTTGAGATGAAAACTAACTATTTGACAATATGTTATATGGAAAATCACCATACTTAGTTCATGCCAAAAAATGTCTTTATCATTGAGTCACTTTCATCATTGAGAAGAGGAATGTTGAAATGCTAAAAAAAAATTTTAGTCCTAAGACCACCTACCTTACCTTCCTACTCTTTCTACCAATTATCTATTTTGTTAGCTCACGTGTGTGCCATGGATTAAAAGTCTACTATAGCATAGCCAAAGAACTTTATATGATTAATAGGTACAGGACAAAACATTTCATATTGGAAGACAAAGTGGTAGGTGGACCATCCCTTCTTTCATACTCTAGGAAACAAGGACCAAGCCATAGTGTTTAGTATCCCAAAGGTCAAAATCTTAAAGATCATCTACAATCTACAAGACAAAACTATTTTGAAAACACATTTATACATGATTTTTTTTATCTAAATAACCACGTTTTCAATTTTATTTTTAAAATAACTCAGGTTTTGAAAAAAAAATTCAATCTACCTCATTTTAAAACAAACATGACACCAGACGAATTGACGACTTCGTCTATTTTTTTAATAGTGACGTCAATTGGATTAACAACTGCATATGGTATTGTTAATCAAATTGTTTTCAGTGTATACCTTTTTAAAGGTTGCGTCAATTTATCTGTCGTTAGTATGTATTGTGTATTTTCAAAGAAAAATAATAAATATTAATATTTAATTTAAAATACTTTTACAGACACTAACAATTACGATTAGGTTGTTCATATCGGCCACCGGTTCCACACCCTTCGAGTATCCTATCTCATTGCACTCGTTGTTGATTTATCTCAGGTATTTGAGGTCTCGGGAATATTACCAGAATTTCTAAGAAGTTCTTGCATTTCTAAGAAGCCCTGTGTATAGAGTGACACGCTATTGTAACTGAGTTTGCGACCCATGTCAGAGTAGTTGGGATGTATTGACGGGGTTATTGGTGTGCGACCTAGACGATTGAAGGGAGTCATTGATGTGTAAGATTCGTTGGAGAAATGTTGAAATGATTGTTGTGGTGTCTGATAGTCATATCATTGTTATGATGTTTGTGCGTTTTGGCTATAGTAGGAGGAATGATTGATGTTATATGTTCTTTGGGTGTTCTGGCTATGGTAGGATGATGTGTTGAAGACATATATATTTCGGTAGGGGTGAGCATAAGACGGGTCGGGAAGGATTATGACTAACCCTAACCCTGTCCTAAATTTTGATCGGACTATTTTAATGACCATAACCCGTACCTAAACCCGAAAAAACCCAATAGTATATAAGTTAGTTTAGACCGGGTTAATATAAGACGATATCGGGTTGACCCCCGAAATATATTAAAAAAATTAGTGACTTAAAAATTTTATTATAGTATTTTAAAAAAATCATTTAAATGAGAAATATGAATAAAATCATTAGCATGAATGAAAATCAATAAAGACATCTAAAGTCAATTTTTTAAAATAAAAAACATGATGTAATTTTATATATTATCACCCTTTTATTTTCACTAAAACATAGTAAGATGTAAAACAAAAAATATGATGTAAGAGAACTAGAGAAGTGTGAAAGTTGGAAAGTGGGAAGATGTGTATTTAGTACTTACTGAGTGCATATATTAAATTATGAGGTGAGAAGTGAAAAAATGTATTGAAAATTTGGAATAATCTAAATATATCAATAAATTAAATAAAAAATAGTACCACATGTGCATTCATAATATTAGGACGGGTTGGGTAACCCGAGGGTCAACCCGAACCCATCACAACTTGATACCAGGTTCATTTATGGACAATCCTTTTTTTTCTTTTTTTTTTCATGAGATGGGAAAAAGACTAACCCAAAACTATTGGGTTGGGACGAGTCTTCGGGTTGGGTTGGGTTCTGCACACCCCTATATTTCGAGTATCTTGATAATAGTCATCTTGTTGGCGATGGTATAAGGGACGCTCTTGGTATTATGGTTGGGTATCTGACATGTTTTGGTTGTAGGTTTGTGTGTTTGCGAATTAGTAATTTTGTTGGGTAAGGGGTTTTGAGTAACTAGTCTGATAATTTTGTGGGGGTTAGATGTTGAAGCTTATTCTATGTAAGTAGTTTGACATGGTCGTATAGATACCTAACTTCGGAGACAAACTCAATTACAACTGATTTGTACCAAGCCATATAATTATTAGTTGGTTTAGATTGAGTTGGCATCACAATGTCACGTAAGACATGGTCATTAAATTTTCGTTTCGAGCCATTGTCTGAGGCACGTCGGAGGATTTGGAATGTTTTAAAGCATTCTGAACTACAATTTCACACGGCCACTATGTGTGTTAAGAATAAAGATGACAACAACAATAATAATTTTTTTGCATTGACCATAACCAAAAAGCCAATAAAGCCTCCAAACATCGGTCGAACCTGAGATGGAAGAAGAGAGGTTGAGCTTGTTACCTAACCAATACCAAAGATGGGAAGCAAACTTACATTCGAAAAAAAAAGTGAGGAGCAGATTCTTCGACAACATTGCAGAGGTGATATCATGAAGAAAACGCGAAATTTCGAATCTTCCATTGATCATCAGTAGAAACCTTATTATGTAAGAACTTCCAAACAAAACAAGACTTCTAAGACGAAATTGATTTAGACCAAATCCAACGCCACCAATCCTTGCGGGCAGCTATCGGTTGCATTGATGTGTGACACGTGGCTTAAACAAATCAAATGGTTCACAATAAAAGGTTAAAATAAATATTTGATTTTATAATTAAAAAGAAAATAAATAAAGTACGCATTTCACTCCCCGTCCACTTACAGCCGCCGCCGTGTCTCTCCGTCGGTCTCTGCGGCGACTTTCTTCCTCCCAGGTAGATTCTTCACCCTACTATTTACGCACAGTTTCAAGCTTCGACTTACACTAATGGCGGAACCCCATTTTTAGGTTCCTTTAAAAATGTTGGTTTTTGGTAGTTTTTGCTCGAAAGCCATTTTAGTGAATGCGCATTTCTCTATTTGGAAATTGATTCATTCCCTTGGTCTTTGAAGTTGGTGTCTTTTGCATCAGTCAAAGCATTAAGCATGACTGAAGACTCTAATTCTCATGGAAATGCTACGGATCTATTGCATCAGCTGGAGGTTATCCTTGAATCTGATGCTCTAATGTAAGCTTTAGCGATTACTTCAAATTCAATGCTGCTTTGTTAGAATAACACCTTGTTAGCAATTACTTCATTTCGGTAAATCTTGATTGTTTGTTGCTTGATTTACCTATATTTTGTTGCTTCTTCTAAAGATGTTTTCCCTTATGCTTTTGGATCCAGTGATGAGCTAGGGTTTATTCATCCATCCCAGTTTTCCTTGTTAAATGAAGAATCTGGAATTTCGGCAAATTTGTCTGATGAAGCCGTTCATCTATCAGCCGACAGGATAGCAAGCTCCGAGGAATATTTCAAACAAGAGAGACTATACTTCTGGAACAGAGATCATAAATTGGGAATTTCAACTGATGTTCTTCTACCGTTATATAAAGCTGCTAAACATGCATTTATGGCGACATTTAAACAATATAAAATGTGTGGAAATCTATCTGACAAAGATGGGCTTTGTTTACGTGCTTCCGCATCTGATGACCATCTTGAAAGTATACTGTTGAGACACAGCAGGTCTCTTCTGCTGCTAAGCTGTGATTTCATGACTGCTTGGAATTGCAGGTTATCCTCTTATCTATTGATATTTTCTATACGTTGTTATTGACATTTGTAAGTCAACATCATAAGCTGGAGACTATAAGAAAATGTTTTCAGCTGCTCACAAGAAACCAAGATTCAAAGATAAAGGCTAAAAAATTCTTGGTGCACCTACCCCTACCAATTATCGGAAAATCTTTTGTATTTCTCTCAATTTTTCTTATGCTTGTCATATAATATTGGAAAAAATTCACATCTCTCATAGAGAAGAGATGAGGTTTTAAATGAATTTATAATTAGTGACACCCCTTAACTTAAAAGGAAATTCTGTAAGGACTAGTTAGATCCAATATAAAATCTAATATGGTGTTATAGTCTATCCATCGGGCCACCCACCATTTATATTTACGCACTAAGCTCAATAGGGCTTAGAGGGAAGATGTGCATTCGGAAAAATTCAAGTTCCACATAGAAAAAAGATAAGGCTTGAAATGAGTTTATAAAGAGTGACACCCCTCACATTCCAAGCAGGTTTTGTAAAAGTTGGACCCAATATAAAGAGTTGAACTCAATATAAAGAGTTGAACTCAAGTCCCACACTGAAGAGTTGAACCCCAATATGGAAACCTAATACAACACAATCATACATATCTTTGATGCCTAATACATGCAATCAGAACTCCTTTCTTATCTAGAACTTTCTACAAAATCTCTCTAGGTACTCAATCATATATATTTTTCAGATTCATGAAAACCATGTCTAGGCTTTTTTGAATTCTATGTTATAATTCCATCGGTCTTTGTGGCAAATATATGGCTTCAAGAGTTAATCTCTCTAGCACAAAAGCAAATTGATTTTCTACGATGTCGGTTTTTTGTCTTAATATGCTCAATCATTTTCTTAAAGTTTCGTACTATGACTCATGAGGTTAATCCTTGTATAATTAGAGTACGAGATTAATCCGTGTATGATTAGAATAGTTATACGTCACCTTTGTTCTTAGGTATTAAATTACTTCTCTTTCAATCTTTTGACATGCTCTCAAACTTCCTAATCTCTTTCAATTGTTATCTTATGCCTTTCTCTCCCATCTCTTTCTGTACCCCAATACATATATTTCAATATATATTGCAAATTCTGGTTTAGTACGTGAAAGCAATAGTAAATTCTAATGATTATGGTGTCAGAAGCGAATAAAATATCTCTGGAATTTTCTTTAATTGAGGTTATATGATGCTTTTCTTTGCTTAAGAAATCATTAGTGTAATTTGTTTGGAGATGTTGTGGTTTTATAACTTTTTTATTTTGTTTAAAAACATCATTAAAGCAGTTGAGTTTAGTTTAACTTGATATTATGTTTTTTTTATTACTCTGAGAGCATAAATATCTTTAAAATGAGATTCTAGAATTGTAAGGCAAGAAAACATATGAAAATGGAGAAAATTACTAGCAATTTGATATTTGATAGAAACCTCTTTTCTGTCTGCATATTGCAGAAAGATATTAGTGTCCAAGAAGAAGCAGGTCTCAATGTTTGTAGATGAACTTCTACTATCAGAACTTGTGCTCTCATACTCAGCCAAAAGTGAACAAGCTTGGAGTCATAGGTATATGTAGCAGTTTCCTCTTATGGCTTTGTCCCCGTCGCAATTCACAAAAAGATAGATATTTTCAAGGAGTACTATATATGATTGGATTTTTAATACTGAATTTTCATTAGACAACCATTTTGAATACTAATTGATCCTAAGGTTTCAAAACATTAATAAGTATCTAATGCATAAAAGTATTTTATCTAGGCGATGGGTGATCAAGTCAATCTCTGCAAACTGTTCAAATTTCAAAGAGATTTTGGCAAAAGAATCTGAGCTGGTGGAAAAAATAGCTGAGGTCTAAATTCAGTCATATTATTTAAATTGGAGACATTTTCTAATGTTCGTCTAGTTGATTGGTTTTCATACCCAAGTGAAGGATAAAAGACGAATTTACTTGACTTATGCAATGTTTCACCTTTTTGTCATATAGATTAGGGATTACATAAACAAACCAACATATTTTGAGTTAAACGCCCAATATTCCTCGTTTTTACTCCTTTCATTTTCAGAGATCAAAGATGAACTATCGTGCATGGAATCACCGGTGCTGGTTAATCTCATACATGACTAAAGAACAGGTATTGATTCTATGGCATTCTTATTTTTGCAAATTATAACTTGTGTATCACGGCATAATTCTGGATTAAATTACATTGAAAAATCATGACATCCACTAGCAATGAGTTCTGAAAAGGTTTTGCATGCAGTCTTAAATTCGTAAAAATTCTTCAGTGTAATAACATAGTTATATCTTTTTCTTTATTTTTAAATTTATTGCATTTAGTCTTGTATAATTGTTGGTTTACCTTAGTTGTTGGAGCCATTTGGCACATTGACTTATTACTAGCCCATATTTGGTTGGATAGAATGGATACATTTTCCGGTTCCTTGGTTAGTCCTTTAAATGAGTATGACCATTCCTATAATTAATGGAATGGATATTTCATAAAATAAAGTAAAAAATGATGTAATCCACATTCCTGACCCCTTTCACCAAATGTGTGAAAAAAATAGCTCAGCCCTTGTGGATTGACTTGTTCAGTTCAAACTTCAAAATCTTTTATTGAGGTCAAATTGTGTTTTCTTAGGTCCAATGACATTGTGTTGGATTGACCCCAGCTTACCCCTATCTGACCAGTAACTTTGGTTGGCAAAAATCGAGCTAAGGGAACCTATTTAACCAAAAAGAGTGAAAATTATTTTTCATTAGGAATTGTATAAAATTATAGTGAAAATAAAAACGAAGTTCAGTCAAATTATTATGTAAAATTCTTATTCATTCTAAATGAAATATGAATTTACATTGATTTGATTAATGTTTCTCATGAAGTCTAAATTATAGATGTTCTTATTTAGGTGCTATCTGAGATGAGGAAATCCAGAAGTTGGGCTGCACTGCATGTTTCTGATAATTGTTGCTTTCATTATCGCCGAGTAAGTTTTGATTTAGTTGTTTGAACCTGATACTGGTGGTTATAGTTTCCACGACAATCTGAGTTACCACGTTCTTTGATATGCTTGAGATTTAGCTTTCTCGACAATCATAGATTCCATCATATTGCAGCGGCTCCTGCAAAAGATTATTGAAGACCAAAGTTTTGCGGAAGAAACTGCATCTTATGGTCATAATGCTGATATTGTCCAAGCAATGAAGGTAATGGTTGTGAAGTTGTATACTCTTTGTTATTGCTTACTTGCTTTGCTTTCTACTTTAAGTTATAGTCTTGATAGTTGTATCATGTGTCTCCTTTGCAGATACTTAGAAAGGGAAATAAGAACTCTACTGATTTATTATACTCTTACTGTATCATATTGATGAATTTTGCAACCTTGTATAGGTATTATTAGTATTCATAATTTTAGTTCTTGTAATTATGTGACAGTTGTGATTTTTCAGGATGAACTTGAATGGAATGAAACATTGATAAAGCGTTATGTCGGAAGAGAGGTTGGTCTTCAGTGTATGATTATTATTAATTACTAATAATTACTAATTTATCATTTACCTCCATCAATAGTAGGCTAAAATGATATATGGGTAGGCTGGAGCCATTATAAATGATATATTCATTCATTATCTATGGATTTTTTAATTCATGGAGTTCATTATCTGCAGGACTTTCATGAAATTGTTGTATGGGACCTGTGTGTCTATAAAATATCCAATTCAAATACTAGTTTTATATATACAGAATACTTCTCTATAAGTATAGGTCAACTTTGATCCCTTTTTATCTTGGTTGCAATTGAGTTAGAGAATTGAGAGCATAGATAAGTGGAAAGTTAGAAGTTTAGATACAAGTCTCAGAAAACACATGGTTTCTGCCTAATTAGGAGTAAAACAAAGTATATCTAATGCAAGTTTAGTAATAAACACACAAATAATAGCTTAGGGTAAAGGAAAATGTTTTACCCTAAACAAAACGATGGGATAAAGGAAAATGTTAATCATAGGATAGGACCCCAAACAAGGTGGATGAAATGAATGAATGCTTTAGGTATTGAGATAAAAAGTACCAAACAAGTTTAAAGGCAAAGGAAAATTCTACCATACAACTATGAGAGTGCAGCAAGAAAATAAGATCAATGTTTCTCAAACAAAAATGCTATAGAAGTCAACATGAAAGTTCAAACTCGGGGATCTTTTTTATTTAAGGTTATAAAAATAGAGGGACCAAAAACATAAATTTAAGTTTCAAGAGGTGATAACTTATTGAACTGTTTCAACTTTTATATTGAGATTGCTTTGTACTGCTGTTGGACCTCTTTGGAAATTTTGTACTATTTGCATGATTACTAATTTACCCTACTTCCTAGAAAATCATTCTACTCATACAACATACATGTGCATGTGCTTCATCTTTCTTTCAGTTTAAAGGGTCTCGTCCCATGTCTATATGCAAGCCACAATTGCATTTATGGTTCCCTCTAGTGCAATATGTTTTTTCTACTTAGTAAATTGCCTTAGATGGTTAATGTGTTCATTTTAAACAGGCTCTATGGCTTCATCGCCGCTTTCTTTCCTCATGCTGGATAAATAGTTTCCTAACTAACTCTAATGACGGATCCTACCATTCCAAGGAGGCAACAAGCATGTATCATCATGACTTTGGCTCCTTTCTGCAGAAGGAATTAAGTCTATTTCACGCCTCAACTTTTGTTGATGATGATTATGGGGATTTCCAAGCCCAAGCCACACATTCTGCTAGTTACATACTGTGGTTAAAAGTGGTATGTGAATTCTTTTTCCTTAGACTTTCCATTTTACGACTGCTTATCTAGATTGCTTGCTCAGGCTGTCTTAAATATGTTATGTACATCAGCAATTGCCCAAGCCTCTTGAAAATGAGATCCTTGGGAAGATAAAAGATGTAGATTTGAAGACCTTACTGGATAAGACATGCCCAGAGAGATCCTCTCTGTTCAATTACTTTATGAGCTAGTGCTATGTGAAAGAGTAGTTCTCATATCTCAAGTCAAGAAGAAAGAGTTTTGGTCAAATATTTATAGCTCTAATAGAAGAAAAATGGCACTATGTGTTGTTTATTATTTTGGTTTCTTGTATAGAAGTTTTTCCTTGCATATTTTCTGGCAACACTCAGAATAAGTTTATAAATAAAGATTTATGATTTTCGAAATGTGATTTGTGCAAATAATAATATTTTCAGTAGTAACACAAAATAGGTACAAATTATAATAGCAAATGAAGAAAAAACAAACGGACAATAACCAATGTGTGAAAAGCACAAATAAATGTAATCAACAGATACATTATTGAAGTATAGCCTATAATATGAAACGAGAAACAGACATAATACAATAAATATAAAAAAGTGTCACATGACAGTGGTGATGGATAATAATCATAATGTCTTAAACAGTGTAGTGTCCATTCATATCAATGTCCAACCCCCGTAGCTTGGCAAATGATTCCACTCTTCCTTTCAGAGTGTGAAGCTCTCTCAACCTGCATCATGAGGAAGATAACGATGACGATGGTTAGAGAAAAATGAAAATCAAGAATCAGTAAAATAAAATCATGAAACAGTTTGAAGATGAATGGAGACCTTGCTAACTCTGCTCGCCTCTTAGCTTCGTCAGCCATTGTATTCAGTTCTCTATGGTTGTGCTTCTCCGCAAACCCTTTCAACTCAACAGAGCGAAGACCGTGCAAGGTTCTCTGCTCAGCAGCCCATGCTGCCTCGCGAGATTCTTTACCAAAATCATTTTTGTTGGTAAATGCAGTCTGTTAATTTACACAAACAAGAAGCCATATCAGTTCATTATCATTCTTTGAGTCTTGGAAACTAAAAAAATACTGACTGTAATTAGTCCAATGATATTTCAGTCATAGTACTTACTCTTTGGTTTACGACCAAATTCCA
The DNA here is from genome assembly GCA_963859935.3 of Lathyrus sativus. Classification (NCBI taxonomy): domain Eukaryota; kingdom Viridiplantae; phylum Streptophyta; class Magnoliopsida; order Fabales; family Fabaceae; genus Lathyrus; species Lathyrus sativus. Next base: position 2,474,360 of record OZ012738.1, read on the forward strand.
AGCCCTTCCGCTTTGTTGATAAGCAACGGCAAACTTTAAAGGATCAAGAAAAACATAAGTTACAGTATTGAACAACCAAATGACTCCTGCCCAGCCCCAACCTATGCTTCTGATTCCAGCAATTTCCCAATTGGCCTGTGCTGATATAACAGTCGCAACCTACGAATACAGTAAAACAAGAAAGTGAGGCTTTCCACAGAAAAATCTACTTGATTCTGTAATCAAATTTGAACACTGATAAGGCTAGAAAAAAGCAGTACCAGCTGAGCAATAACAAAGGCAAAAACAAGCAAAAGACCAGGTCTTTCTGTATAGGACCATCCCCTGGCCCGTGTCACAAAGATTAAGGCTTGACTAATTGTACTGACTTGAAGGTAAACAGCAGAAGCCAACATCGCTTTCATTTCTTCAGTGACAGGAGCGTGTAGATCGGGGCGGAAGTGTTTCACTCCAAAATGGTCCTGCACCAAAAAGTTTCTATCATTCATTGCATGAAGAGGGGGAAAAAGACAAAAATAGTTAACTTAGAGTGGAAGGAAGATCCTCACAGGAAAGAAATTTGTTTCAAAAACTATATAGAAGAAGATCACTGTCATTAGAGCCAGATAGGTTCCAAGAATAACCCCAGTTGCAAAAATTTCACTAAGCTTCCAACTATCAGGAAGTGGAGAAGGCTTAACCCTATCTTTAGATATTGTCATGATGGTACCTATTGATTAAAATGCAAGCAATTAAGGAAACAGAAAAGGAAATAGACCATCAAATTCTAATGAGACTTGAGATTAAGATGCTAAGTAGCTAGTGTTACCATCATTGAGAATGGCAATGATAAGAACCATAAATGGTGGAAAGTCAAAACTCCAAAAGCTGTTGAGCAACATGAAACCTAGCTGAAAATATAAAGAATTTGAAAATGAGGAAAATGTTAATGGTCATGTTCATTGCTGAATTAGTTACTGTCTATATATTTGCACAGATAGCTTACCACTATACGTATAGTGATAGATACGGCATATATCTGCAAAGAAAAGAAAAAAAATTATGAATTGTTGTCACACTAAGAAAGAACTGAAATGTAAACTTTTATAGTCTTGGGATTACTGTGTAGTTCTTCATCCTCTGAAAAATTGCACGGCTAGTTAGAACTGCGCTTATGATAACACTTAAACCAGGTTCTGTCAGCACTATATCAGAAGCGCTTCGTGCAGCGTCTGTAGAATCTGCTACTGCAATACCTATATCAGCTATCTTTAAGGCAGGTGCATCATTCACTCCATCACCAGTCATCCCGCAAATGTGCTTTCGAGCTTGTAACCTCTTTACAATCTCATACTTGTGCTCTGTGGTAAACGTATACGTGTTGTCAGAATTGGAGAAACAAGAGTAAGACATAACTTAGAGTTTCTGTATTCAGATTACTGCTTGCTTGGCTTACCAGGAAAGACACCAGCAAAACCGTCAGCTTTCTCAATGAGATCATCAATGGAAACAGCACCTAATTGATCTTTATTTTCACCGAGCAGTGATGAAGATGGATACATGTTTGTCCCCATCCCTAGACGCCTTCCCGTTTCCTTTCCTATTGCAAGTTGATCGCCTGAAAGTTTTTTTGTAGCATGAGTATAGTTTGCATTATCATTAAATCAGCGACTCAATTTCACATGACGTTGATACTGTGATACATACCAGTGATCATTTTGACACTAACGCCAAGATCAAGAGCTCTTCTGATTGTTTCTGCGCTATCATGACGAGGAGGGTCAAAAAGAGGGAGAAGAGCAACAAACTCCCATGGTCCTCCTGCACTTTCCTTACTTCCCTCTGGTACTTCCTATATGAAAAAAAAAAAAAAAATACTTCGGTGCTAAAGAAAATATACACGATAGTAATTCACTCATCAGATTATGAAGAATTTATAAGAGGGAAATAAACCTGTCTTGCAATCCCAAGAGAACGAAGTCCACGTTCTGCAAACTTGTCAATCATCGCATGAACCTTCCGTCCAATTTCTGCCTTGTTTTGTGCGAGATTGAGAATCTACACATTATATGAGTAAAGTTTATCAATGATCAGACGTAATTTACTCTGGTAGGTTGCATGGTTCTTGAAAAGCGAGAATCAATTATGCTTTACCTGCTCTGGTGCACCTTTGCTAACCCTGTGCATAATACCAGCACCATCAATGTATGTGAGTGCAGTTCTTTTATCAGTTGGATTAAACGGAAGGAAATGAACTTCTTTTATCCCAGCTCGTGCCTTGCGAAACCAAAGGACTATTAGTAGACTAACCGAATTTCAACTACACAACACGATGCAAATAAACTTTGAAGAATTCTATAATTAGTAAGTAAGACTGAATATTGTTAATCATGTAACTTGTAAGGTTTCTTTGAATTTGTACCTCCTTTGGGTCTGCCAACATTGAAACGATTGCGCAATCGATTGCATCCTGGTTCTCCATCCTCGATGCTCTTGCAGCCATAAGTACAACCAAATTCTTGTCAACACCTTTGGCAAAAACCTGCCAGATATTGGTGATTGTTAGGGGACACAAAGTTTACATACATCTTGGTCAAAGATTGTTTCAGTCAGAATTCAAACTCGGGTTTTTCCGAATACTAAGATTTATCTGTTTGTATACTTTTGACAAAAAATGAAACTTGTGTCTTAAGTAATTGCGATGTTCTATTCTATCTTTAGAAAGAATAAGATTAAAACCTCAATCATTTCCCTGTCCACTGTAAGTTTGTTAAGAGTTAATGTTCCTGTTTTGTCACTACATAACACATCCATTCCAGCCATTTCTTCAATAGCTGTCATTCTCTTTGTTATGGCACCCTGCAACAAAGATGCATATGATCGAATCTTGATAACATCTTTAAAAAGCTACTGAAATGTTGGAATGATCAATGTATTAATTGCAAACCTGCTGAGATAACTTATGTGAACCAATAGCCATTGTAACTGAAAGAACAGTTGGCATTGCAATAGGGATTCCTCCAATTAGTAGCACTAGAAGGTTATCAATACCGTTTCTGTATCCGTATCCGTGGACGCCGTATATCACAATGATTTCAATAATCATTCCAATAGCAATTGAACAGATGCAGAAGTTTCCAATAGAGGTCAGAACCTGTAATAATATTTGTCATAACATAAGCATTACTATCACAACATCCGGTGTTGTCAAATAGCGGCTATAACACTATTGTATTGTGGAATTTGAACAAATCGCTTTTGTCTGCGATACATTATTTAGTATATTATGAACCTTTTGGAAATGTCCAACGTGTGTTGTATTTTCGACGAGATGAGCTGCCTTTCCGAAAAATGTGTGAACTCCAGTTGCTATGACTACGGCCTCAATTTCTCCTTGCTTGCAAGTTGAACCAGAATATACTCCTTCTCCAGGATGTTTTGTCACAGGAAGTGACTCTCCGGTAAGAGCAGACTAAAAGTACAAACAACAAAAACATAACTTGAATTACAAGAAATCTAGTTGCCGATATCAACATTAATAAACTTGTGAAAAATATTATTAGTTGTGAAGCTTGAGTCACGTATAAGAGATTTCAGAGTATTTATAGATTTTACCTGATCAATTTTTAAAGGATCACCTTCAAGAAGACGTGCGTCGGCAGGAACGATATCACCTAGCTTGATGCTAACTATGTCTCCAGGGACCAATACCGAAGCATCTTCTTCGCTCCATTTTCCGTCACGAAGAACCTATTAATCTAATATAATTAGAAATCAAAGAAACTATGAACAAGACAAGATAACAGAGAGATTGTAAGAGAAGAAGAAGAAGAACCTTTGCTTTTGGAGCCAATCTTGCCATAAGGGCAGCTGCTGCGTTACCAGCATTATTTTCTTCTATGAAACTTATGGTTGAGTTTATAATTAGCAAAATAATTATGCCAACAAAATCTTGATAATCTCCTCGTTTTCCCTGCATAATCAAAGCGTTGATATATTAAACCGATTGATATTAAAACCATTGTTTTAAAACCAGGACCGAAGATCTAGTCGGTGAGACTTCTAGATAATGGTTCAATACACTTGGTTCAACTGACTGATTGAACCAGCAGACAAACTAATTGGTTTTTAGTTTAACTAGTTAAACTGAACAGTCTGGTTTTAAAAACACTGACTGAAAGTTCAAACACGACTTTTCACTTTAATAAACTTTTACCACCAAAATCTTTCTCGTATATATTCCATAATCCTTTTGTAACTTTCAAATCAAGTTAACCAAAGGTTATAAGAGTATAGTTTCATATTTACAAAATATATAGTTATTCTAATTTTGTACAAGATTTGAAATAATGAAAACCATTGAGAAATTACATAAGAAGTAAAAAAAGGAAGAGACTCACCCCTCCATGTGCCATAGCAATGGCCATGAGAGCAGCAGCTTCCATAACCCATGACAAAGGATTCCACATAAACCCTAAAAACTTTAGTATTTTACTTTCCTGTATAAGAAATTAAAATAACATAAACTATCAGTCTCTAATAAGCAATTTGGTATGAAACTATATAAGCACTTAAGTTAGGATTTCAACCTTTTTCTCTTCAAGTTTATTGTATCCAAACATGTCAAGCCTCTCTTGTACTTCCTCAGAGGTTAAACCATCTTTTGTGCATTTTAGATTTTCAAATACCTCCTCAAGAGGAATGTTCTCCTATATACAACAAATTCTAAGTTTAGTATCTGACACAAATTCACAATCGCTATATTTAATTATAACTGACGTCGGTGTATCAATGTCATCGTGTTTGTTTGACAATAATCATTAAGGAGGTTTATTTGACATACCAAATCAACAGCTTCCTTTATAACAGCATCAAGAGACATAGTCCCTTCCACCATTTTCTCTCTTCCTCTTTCTTGAAGCTTCTTTATTTTCTACTTCTCTCCAATTTTGAGCTATAAATTAAAACTTGTTAAAATTACAAAATTATTGAGACTAAACACTAGAATTATGATGATTAACATTACAATGAATTTACCTCAGAGAGAGGTATGATATGATAATATAAAAATTGAGGAGATGGAATTTAAAGAATGTAAGAAATATATATAGTAGTAAAAAAGAGAATATTGTTACACTTTGTTCTAAGAATGATAAAAACTATATGCATTGTTAGACTCCGCCGGCCAGCTTCTGCAATGTCATCATGTAGTAAACTAAGTTCAACAATTTGTATGCAAATAAATTATTATTTCATTTTTAAATATATAAACTATTTCAGGTTGCTCATTGCACTCAATCTCTATGGAATTTTCAAAAATATCCTTTTCATTCATTCTATGCTCTTTAAATCAGAATGTGTTCAATTTTATTTTATTGAATAAAAAATATAAGCTATTTTTGCCGCCATATTTATATATTTTACTTATTAATCCAAAGTTCCTTAGTGACGCAAATTAAATTAATAATTCGACCGTACTATGGCATATGTACTTTGTTAGTGTGACAAACATACCTATATGAGTATAAATAACAATTTAAATACCATTTGATTTGGTCACTATAGTCCAATTTAAAAGTTGAAACTTTATTATCTTGTATAACGTGATTAACTAGCTATAGTATTACTACGTAGGAAACACGAAATTAGTTTCAATTTTCGGCATGTGTCAATATTCCTTTTTTTACGGCAAAATAATTATTAGTAATATTAAACAATTAAAGGTCAATGCAAAAAAAATGCAATTTTTTCCTCCCTAAAAGGCTTGACAACTTGTACCAATAATAAGGCTTGACAATAATCATATATAAAGTTTTTTTTTGTCAGTCTAATTTATCACTTGTGCATATAAATGAGAATATGATAAATTGGCCTAAGCCTATAGTTAGATTGCTCTCAGTTGACATATTCTATTTATTTAATAAAAAGGTTAAGTTTGTATTTGTTAAAAAGTCTATTTAATTAAATATATCAGACTTAGATTGTTAAAATAGTTTATGAAATTTTATTGGTCGATTTATATATGCACATTTATTAAAAAATAGTCTAAATAGTATGTAAAAGACCTTGTTGCTTATGTAAAATCACACCATCTCTTCTCGTAATTCAGTCACGCACTCTATTTCATCAAAATTTGATCTGAAGATACATCTCCGAATATTATTTGAGGTGTATTTGGAGATGTATCTCCGTAACACCTCTTATACTCATTTATAACGTTTTATGCATTGAGATGTTTTATTTAACAACTCAATGATGATTCTGGAGATGCATATCTGAAAACGTCAAATGGAAAATTGGTGAAAACGTCACCTTGCATGTTCTTCTCCTTCATGATCAAAGAGACTTTCACCTTCAAAACCATTAAACAAATTTCTTCCATTCTCAATCAACTTTTCAACACCAAAACATTATTCTTGTATTTTATCACATCAAAGGGAGTAAAAGAAACTAGAATTTAAGATAAAGTTCATTCATTACACCCATCATTCCTTGCATTAGTGTGATGTTTTAGTTGAAAATATGAAAGTAGAGTCCGGATATGCATTTCCGGACTAAGTTTCATGTGTTTCGGAGACGCGTCTCCGGATTTGCATGATACTTTGAGTTTTGAATCAATTTTTCTATTATGATTGATGTTAGACATGATACACCCGAATATGTTTCATAAAGCTATTGTAAGGATGGATGTTAAACCGAATGAAGTGAAAGATAATGTTGAACCAGATGATGTTAAACTAGGTGCTAAATCGGATGATGTTAAATCGAATGCTAGACACTTTGACAATACAACAACTAAAAGAGTTGATTCTACACATGCTAGACTGAAAATTTTGTTGGGAAATTATAAAGGTGATTTTTGTCGAGATTGGGACCTCGTGAATCAAATGATTCGAAACCAAATTAATGAGATACAAACATCTTTTGGTAGGAACATTGTTGTGTTAGAACACAAATTCAAATACAATATCCTTTATTCGCAGTTGGTTGACAACATATCTCAGACGAGATTGAATTTTATTTTTTCACGAAGGCAAGCGAGCAGATAAAACATGTTCAAATAGCTCAAAGTGTGGTTGTACACTTACGAAGACGTATCGTCTTCCATGTGCATGTTAACTTCAAAGAAGATGAAGCTTCATAAACCGATACATATGGATAAAGTTTATTCTCACTAGAAAAGGCTCTGGTTTGATGATGATGGTGCGATGAAGAATGATAAAGCAAGTACAATTATTATGACTGAATAGAAAGTAATCTAAGAGAGATTTTCGAAAGCTGATGACATCATGAAATTTCACATCAAAGAGCAATTGAGGAATATTACCTATCTATAAATAACGGATTTGAGACCACCATCATAACCGGTTAAAACAAAGGGTGCCTCTAAACGGGTCAAACTGACACATAATGACAACTCTACGAGACGAGCTCCTTCATACTTTGAACATGCTAGACTCACATTTTTTAAGTTCTCGAACTCCAAAATCTCAAATAAGTGTTTTAAAGGGTGCTCGCATTAGCAAACCATCTCATCCACCATTGTTACCAAAAATCATTTTCATTGAAGAGACACCACTTTTTATGTACAAATACATTTAACAGATTATATATTTTTAAGGTGACGACAATTGTGGTTTTCGAGTTATTTCGAATTTGCTCGGTAAATGAGAGGAAGACCATTAATTTGTCTGCCATCGATGCATAAAGAATCATACATATTGATATACGGGAAAAAAGAAAATTACAATGCAATTCTCAATGCTCTTGTTCATTGTGTTAGTGGTATGACACCGTTTGAAAAACGAATGTTCTTCTCTGAAATGTGACATCTTATATCAAGTGCTTATGATAGTGTGTGTATTGATATGACAAGATATGGTTTCTCAAAAACATTTTTTCCACTTCAAAGTAGGCCATTTTAAAATCCATCCGGATGTATCGTGCGTATTGGATGGATTTCAAAAACACAATATTTTGTTCAAGTTTATTTAAAACCGGAATGTCATATGCCAAAGACATCACCGACGTGGACGACACGTTTCAAAAAAGTTGTTGAAACTTGGTCAGATCACTTTCTAGAAAGGATGGAAGAGTTCACCAAGTTGAGCGACATTGAAATATGGTGGCATCACCTCATGCACAATCCCTTCTTTCTCACATAATGTGTCGAATTATTTCGACACATATTTTCCACCACCATTAGTCCTCAGAATCTTGAGCTTTCGACCATAGATTTTAACTTGGAAAATACTTTAATAACTTCACTTTTCTTCTTGATCGAGTAAGTCCATAGTTTTTAACTAAAATCATCTATGAGTATGACAAAGTATCTGTTACCTTCATTCAAATCCACATGGATAGGACCACACACATCAGAGTATATAGTTTCAAGAAATGCCTTCGACTTTCTTCCTGAATCCTTGCTGAAGTTGTTCCTGTGCTATTTTTCTTACACACATTTCTCACACAATTCATTTGAAATGTCAATTTTTGATAACCATGAAACCATGTCTATAGTGTCATATCCATTCGTCTCTGCTAACTGCAGTTGTAAGACACTTGTGCTCCATCACATTAGGTTCAACCTTGAAGGTTCTATTATGAGACATGAGAGCCTTCAAGATTAACATTCCACCTGAGTTAAGAACTCTTATCATCTTATCTTCAATCGACAGTTTGTAATTCTTTTCGACTAATTGCCATATGCTGAACAAACTACTTTTCATGCCTAGTATATACATTACATTAGAAATTACTGACCTTTTTTTCCATATTTCCTTATAATCAGAACATCGCCAATACCTTCAGCTGTTAGAGTATCGTCATTTGAAAATTTCACCATCCTATTCATCGAGGATTTTATGTTGACAAACCAATCTTTACTACCAGTCATGTGTGATGAGTATCCTAAGTCTAAGTATCATTGCTCCTTGAATCTTTCTTCAACTCTTGTTGTGACATCCATAACATCTCTTCTTCTTCTTCATGCTTTGCAAGTTTTGCATCATTTTATTGATTCTTTTGTTTTACAGGATAATCACTAGAGTAGTGATAATACTTCTGACAATTGAAACACTGAATGCGACTTTTGTCAGGTTTTCGTCCACGACCTTTTTCTCTACCTACAACACCACCTCTATGGTTGCTTTGATATGAGGGTCTTCTTTGATTCGACAAATTTCCTTCTTGTTCGTTTCCTCTACTAATCAAACTGTTGTAGCCTCGTTTAACTTTGTTGTCGAACCACTTTCCCGTTCCTTTCTTTTCTTTTGTCAATTGTGCTTGCAAAGTCACATCACTCTTCGACTTGCTTGCAGCTCTTTCAGTCATTCTTTATTCATGAGATTCAAACGTTTCTTGAACCTCTTCCTTTGCCAATGTTGACAAGTATTTTGATTCTTCTATGGCTACTACCACGTGATCGAATTTCAGAGTCAATGACCTCAAGATCTTTGCAACAACTGATCTTGATGTCAACATTCTCCACATACCTTGATTTAATTCACCACTTTCTTATCCATAGTGAAGAAATCAAATACGCTTTCACGTTCTTCCATCTGAAGTAATTCATACATTCTTTTGTGAATTTGTAACCTCACCTCTTTCACCTTCTTAGCACCTCCAAATAGGGGTGCTCAAATAAACCGGTTATTTAAATAATCCATATCCATATCCAAATCCAGTTATTAAAATCCGGTTAATTATTAGTATGGTTTTAATCAAATCCATATTTTGGATATATTTTTAATATGGTTTTAACCAAATCCATAATTTGGACATCCATATCCAAAATAAAAACCAAATTAGTTAATTTTTTTAATTAAAAAAAAAACTTTGAAAATTAAAAAAAATATTATTTTGAAAAAAAATATTGTTTCAATTTTTTTCAGCAAATAAAAAAATTTTCCAAAAAATTTTAAAATATTATTTATTTTTAAAATTTTAAAATAACTATTATTTTTTTTTAACATCAATATTTTTAAAAAAATATTATGATTTTGAAAAAATCAATTTTAAAATAAAATTAATTCAAAACTAGTTATAAAATTGGTTATGGATATAACCGGTTTATAACCATTTTAAAAGATAAAAATCGGTTATGAGAATTGGTTTTAAAAACCGGTTATAACATATGGATTATTTATGGTTATGGACATTAACCATCCATGAACACCCCTACCTCCAAACGATTTCGCCTAAATTTCTCATGTTTCTTTCGCTGGTTTAACAACACCCAACATTTCAAAAATGTCTGAATCAACACATTGAAGAATTATAAGAGTTTTATTTTATATATATATATATATATATATATATATATATATATATATATATATATATATATATATATATATATATATATATATATATATATATATATATATATATATATATATATATATATATATATATATATATATATATATATATATATATATATATATATATATATATATATATATATATATATATATATATATATATATATATATATATATATATATATATATATATATATATATATATATATATATATATATATATATATATATATATATATATATATATATATATATATATATATATTACAAACACACAAGTCTTATCTATAATTAATCTATATTTTTTTCGTGGTCAAATGTTTAAAAGTTTGTGGAATCCACAATTAAAAATAATTCTTTTACTAAAAAAAAATGATAAATAGTCAAATAAAAACATATTATTTATTCTATAATAGTCAATAATTTTATAGAATTAAATTATTATTCTTTATATCTTATTCTTATCCATTAATATTGTTTTTTTATAATTTATTTCTAGTAGGATTTAAAAAACTAACAATATTATAATTTTTAGTAAGATTTAAAAACCTAACATTATTATAATTTTTTATTTTATTTGTATTCATTAATATATATATATATATATATATATATATATATATATATATATATATATATATATATATATATATATATATATATATATATATATATATATATATATATATATATATATATATATATATATATATATATATATATATATATATATATATATATATATATATATATATATATATATATATATATATATATATATATATATATATATATATATATATATATATATATATATATATATATATATATATATATATATATATATATATATATTCACAGTTAAATGTTTTAAAACACTTTAGACCTATACATATTTATAATAGAAAAAAAAATAGATGACAAAAATTCAAACAAAAAACAGTGGTCTTCATTCTATAATAGTTAGTTAGTCATATACAATTAACCTGTAGTATTTATTCTTATCCATTAGTATTAATTTTTACAATATATTACTCATACTATCTAAATTTAAAACAAATATTTCACAGTTTGTCATATTTTATTCATAAACCAATATTTATTATTTATTAGCTTAAAAATTAATTTGATTTTTATGACTTGTTTTTTTATTATTTTTCTTTTTTTTATTGTATTTTGGTTTTAATTTTTTTGTTGATTCTCTAAATATCTTTGAACATTCTTATCATATTTAATTTGTTTTTGCATAATTGAATTTATTGTATTTTCTAAAGACCCACATTCTTTTATTTTTATTCAAATCAAAATACTACTTAATTATAATTTTATATTATTTTTCTTCTTTATATATTTTTTTTACCATTAGAAATAAATTGTGCTGATTGATAATTCTCAAAGATTTAATTTTAGAGAAAAGGGGTGATGCATTGATAATATAAATTGATTTTATACTGACAACCAATGACGATGATGCATTCTGCCAAGTTACATTGAAAATTTTAAAATACTTATATAATATAGTAAAATGTTTTTACACTGTTAGTACATCACCATTAAACCTTATAGTATATTTTAATTTTTCTTTAGGATTAAATGTTTCTGAATTTAAAAAAAAAAAAGTGAAATAGATATTCACTCTACTTTCTTAAATAAAACGCTAAAGGGGATGTATAATGTACTGGCTTAGGATTTTAATTAATTAAATAAAACGCCAAACATTTCCTTTGTATAACTAATTAAATAAAAATAAGATATTTTCACAAACTTCCACATGCAAAAACATTCATTTTGATATATATATATATATATATATATATATATATATATATATATATATATATATATATATATATATATATATATATATATATATATATATATATATATATATATATATATATATATATATATATATATATATATATATATATATATATATAACCAATCTGAACAAGAGGTTATTCCAATTGGAATCAACGACAATTCCAATATGTTCCATTTTTTTTATTCATTCACACTAGTAATTTTTTTTATAAGTTTAAAAAACGAACAAGATATTGCGGTTTCAATATTTGGTGCTTACTCCTATGTAACAAAATGATACAATCAATGTAACAAACAGTTGCCACAAAATAATGCAATCATTTCTTGTCCCACACCAATTTATTCATACACATTAAGAGAATTTTTTATAACTTAACCTCCAAAAGAACAACAACAAAATAGTCTAGCAATAATTATCATGAGAATCCAAATCTCTAATGATCTCATTCACCATAATTCTCAGCATCTTATTCAACATAAATCATAATTAAAAAACTAAATTGTCTTCAACAACCAAATGAAAAATCTTGTCTTAAAATCCACAGCTGTCAAATTCTTTATTCTTAATCAGAAGCTGGTTTCTCAACTCTACAACCTTTCATGTTGCATGTGTTTCTATATGGATAGTTCATATTCCCACATTTTTTGCAGCTCCAGCTCCCTTCAGGAAAAACTGGAAGTGGCACAGGACTCTGAATCATGACATTAAACTTCATAGGATAATCAACAAAATATATTTTATAAAAAAATTGTAATATAAATGAAAATACTTACAGGTCTAGGAACTCGACATTTCTTCAGATTGCATTTAGTTCTAAATGCAAAGTTGACATTTCCACAACTAGGACAGACCCAATCACCCACTGATATACCATCTGGCCCTTCAATTCGAGGTTTGTGAGATTCAGAATTCTTGTTAGCCTCGGGTTTTAGTCCCGCGTCCCACGCGGAACCACCTTGAAAACCATAACCATTAGAATTGATGTCAAGTTATAAATTTTTTTGCTTTAATTTGATGATATTAACTTTACCTCCAAAGCTTCCAGATGGGATAGAGGGTATTGCTCCAAAGCTTGCTGGTGGAATAGAGTTTGCCGGTCCTATGCTTCCAGCTTGAACAGAGGTTTTTGGTCCAAAGCTTCTACGAGGCATAGTTCCATAGCTTCCATATGGAATACAAGAAGGTATTGATCCAAAGTTGATTGGCATGCCATACATGGGTGGTGGTGGTGGAGGAGGAGTCGCAACACCACCATTATATGAACTCATGATCTCATTAGCCTGAAATCCAAATTTGAGATGAAAATTCACTTTTTCTAGTAGAAATATAAAATCTAACATCAAAGGGTAAAAAAGAAAAGCTAAATAAAAAAAGCACATACCAAAGCCTTTGCTGGAGCTATAATTGGTTTTGGAGCATTACAATATTTTCTATTGCAAGCAATTCGAAAAGCAAAATTTAAATTCCCACAAGTAGTGCAAATCCAGTCTCCATCTTTTTGTATAACTGATAACATGAGGGGGAAATATATTCTTTTAGAATTCTCAGTTTCAATTAAAAAGAGTTCATTAAGATAAGTGTGTTAAAGAGTTCATTAAGATAAGTGTGTTAGAGAGTCAAAGAAACATTGCATTTTTCCAAGTAATTTTTAGGTCACTAACTCACAAACCACTTCACTAACCAACTTTTGCGACATGGGTAAAACACGGCGGAAATGCAATGGTGGGAACATGTTCACACGTGGAAAACACGTCACAAAGTTGTGACATAGTTCTGGCACCAATTAAATTTGGTTCCCATAAGATTCTCACGTCACTAATTTGTGACTTGGTTTTCACATGAGGCTTTGCTCGTGAATTCTTGCACTAATTAAATTGGTTTCCATGTGATTTTCACGTCACTAATTAGTGACGTGATATACATGCTACAACAAAAATATGTTTTATAATAGTGACATTGTTTGCACTTCACTATAAAATTTAATAATAAAAAAATAAAAATAAACATTAACTAAAAACAGCTATAAAATTAAAATAAATATTAAATATTAACTATAAAATTTTAAAAATTAAAATAATATATATTAAAAAAAATATAAATATTTAGTTACATGAAATTCACGTCACAAATATAAAAATGTTTAATCTAATATGCATGTTAACATGACAAGCAAATGTCATATTCATCTTCGATAGAAGGTAAAAACGTTGTTATTCATATTCATGGTCAATGAATGGTATCACACTCACATGAATAGCATGATTCAACCGATGAGAGTCCTCTCATTTAGTTGTTAGACCATAATGAAGAAGAAAAATAGTGAAATATGCTTAAAACTATTCTTTAAATATTCAATCTCTTAGTTATGGAGAGACGTTCTCCATTTTCTAAAAAAATATAAATATTTAATTAATGTCATAATTTCAAAAAGTATTTTAATCTATATAATTGATTTAGTCTAAAACATATTAATAAACATTTTCACTTTTTATTTATAGAAATCGAGACGATATCTATCCTTTTAGTTTCTTAAAAAATATTTCATTTCTAGCTATTCTAAAAATATATATTTTACTACAAATTATTTTTATTTTTTTCTTTCAACCACAACACAATAAACAAAAATAATATTTATAAAAATATCAACAACAACAAAAATATAAATATTCTAAAATTTTATAATATATCAACAAAATAATATATCAACCACAACACAACACAATAATATATCAACAAAAAAATCTAAAATAGTCACTATTTTTTAAATTGAAAATAAATATGAATGAAAATGGTCACTATTTTTTAGATATTAAAAATTATTTTAATGTAAATTTTATAAAAACTATTGACATCTCAATTTTAAAGAAAATCAACCTTTGCATATACACTTTTATTTTCAATACAAACGAGTCAATTGTAAACAATAAAATGGGTTTACTTAGATATTTACACAAAGCACATCATCTCCCCAAATTCCTAACAAAACAACACATCATGCAAATCTAAAACAATTGATAGATAAACGTTTTGAGAATGGATGTTATAACATCTAAAAAATTTTATACAAATATTTATTATGGTTAATCATTAATAAAATAAGGCTCAATTTATTTTACCACAGTTAAACCACATACCATCCTTAAAAATTTAAGACGATCATGAATTGACATAGTACACAAAGCTCACTTCACCCTTAAATAATTTAAGAGTATTCTTAAATTTCTAGTTGAAAAACACATCTTTATATAATTTAAATTGAAATTGACAATTACAAGATACGGCCGCATAATTTAACCTTCAAAATATATGCAATAACATCGCAATCGAAACAAAAGATTATTTCAACCACCATAAATATGAAATGGTGGCTAAAAGTCGAAATCGTATGATTGGGATCGATCAAAATAAAATAAAAAAGCAAACTATAAATTGCAAAAATTATAAAACAACCAAAATAAAAAAATAATATTTACCATTATTTCGGCGGGGCCTCTTAGATCCAAATGAAGTTTGATTTTCGTTCTAAAAGAAAATTCATAAAACAAAAAAACGAATTAAACTATTAATTCTAAACATATTAGAGCAATACATAAAAATATAAAAAAAATTGCATAAAAACGAAAGCTAACTCACATTCAAAAAAGCCATTAGAAAAGTTTACGAGACAAGAGGGAGTGAAGTAACAATGAGAAATAAAAAGACAACTCAAAGACACGGTATTAATAATATTTAATAATTATATAAACCGGTTAGGACATAATGAATGAAATGGGCCGCGAGTTCTTAAACTCGACATTGGGCTTAAGATTTAAGCTATTTAAAAAAAATTGGTGTTCTATATAAATTATGTATCGAAAATCTTATTTTTAATATATATATATATATATATATATATATATATATATATATATATATATATATATATATATATATATATATATATATATATATATATATATATATATATATATATATATATATATATATATATATATATAATTGTTTAATACAACTTAAATGAAAATAACATATATTTTACAAGAAAATTTAAAGATTACATCAACAAAAACTACAATAAAATTATAGCACAAGTGGTATAAATGAATCTTTCACTATGAATTTGTGTATATTCATATAGATTTTTATTAGTATTTTTGTCTACGAATTTAGTATATTTGAACAAATGTGCATTAAATCTTATTTTCTCACTAGCAATAACGTTTGCAAATCCAAATGAACTATATTTTCAAGCGAGTATCAAACATTTTCCTAGTTAATATATCAATGTGCTTGTATTTCTTTTTAGAAAACATATTTTTTAAAAATTTTAAATTTCATTAACAAGACAACTCAAAATAGTCTGTTGGTCTTTGTAAATTAGTCAACTTTTGAGTTTGATCCCTGTAATTTATTTATTTTGGTATGAGTCCTTATATCTCACTTTTTGCGTGTGGTTTATTACCTAAAGTCAAAATCCATAGATTTTCTGCGAATTTTCCTTTCGGTTTTCTTGCGAATTTTTCCTTTAGGACTAAAATCCACGCAAAAAGTAAAATATAGGAACTCATACTCAAAAAACTAAATTACCGGAACTAAACTCAAAAACTCACTAACTTACAGGAACCAAAATACATTTAAACCTAGATAATATTATCTAATAAAATTTGAAAATTTTCAATCTCATGATTTGCTAAAAATTCAACTTCATTCTTAATATTTGGATCATTATTTTATTCAACTATTTAAAATAAAACTTCTCTGACGTTTGAAGCATGAGATTTACTTGCATTTACAACCTTGTATACTATCTCTTAAAATATTCAATATTTAGTGAATGGATGAATGAAGAGTTGTTGTGAAATAGAAAAGTTTAATCACACTAAACTTTTTTATACTTTTTTATACGACGAACAAATAATAATAACAATCAAAATAAATAATCTACTCTAAAATTAATGTACACGTAGAAGAATGCTAACAAATCCACACAAACAAGAAGAATAAGATAAAATGACAAGTATATAGAGAGTTTGTTTATTAAATTCGATCAAACCAATCAACTCTTAGGTGGAGGAGAGGGGAGATAAGCTCTCAAATTAAGTATACTTCAAAAATTGTTGCAAAATATTTGTAATAACCCTCTTTAGCCTTAATCATAGTTAGAAGAATTGTTAAAATTTAAGAGGAGATTAGTACAAAAATTAATCTAAGTCTCTAGCCCTAATCTTCTGGGTGACATGTTGGTAATTAGGAGTAACTGTCAAGGTCAAAATGGAAATTGCACATAGTGCATATTTAAAGAGAAAGGCTAGATGGAATGAGAGAGGCAAGCAAATGAGTGAGGGAGAGAAGAGGAGATTGTTGATCAACACTTTTGAAGAAGACAATCAAGTATAATCAAATATACATAAATTTTTCAAACTTGAGCCACACATATACTTTCAATAGTATCGAGTAATGTAAAAAAGCAAAAACTAAAAAAAAAATCAAATATACATAATATCAAGTATAATCACTTAATATTTCCTTATTGAAATAATCGAGAATCTTTGACAACATTGTCATTTTGTTGGTCTTAAAATGTAAGTGTAGTAAGTTGTGCCAACAAAAATTCACAAGTGGTAAGTTAACATTATCAATCCAAAAAAATGGTGATTATTTAATCAAGATGAAAGATATTATACTTGTTATTAAAAATGATTGACATAACTCTAAAAAGGGGGTGTGAGTAGCACGATTGAATCAGTTGTGCAAATATTATGAACTAGGTTAACCGATAAAACTTATAATAAAAGAAACGATTAATCCTCCCTTTGAATCCTTTTCCCTTTTCATGTGTTTAAACCCTTCTTTTGGACCTATAATGAGTCTTAATATATCAGGACTATTTTAAAAATTGTTATGCACGATTTCTCGTTGTATAACCCACTTTGTATGATTACAATTCCCCTTTAAATTTTTTATCTTTCAAAATTCTTTGAACCTCACTTTCGTCTGCACTTCATCTAAAATAAAAGTATATCTTTTTAACATAAATAATAACATCATTGACATTCTTAAAGGAACCATAATGATCTTTATTAGAGTAAAGTGTGTTCTCATTACTTATTCTATTCGCCAAGTCCTCGATGTTCTTGTAAAAAAAATTATTTGTTTCATAATATATTTATTATTTTTCATTCAAAATCAAAAGAATTGATGTGAAATTATTTATATTTAATATCTTCAAAAGTATACTTAACAATTTCTACAACTTTCCATTTATTACAATTGAGGATTTTATAAAAACTATAACTAAGTTATTGGTATGAAAGATTAGTTCAAAGTAAATGCTATACAAACTTCAAAGTAGAAGTGTTAATAGCACTAACTCTAACTATGCAACACTCATTTTTTATTAAAGATCTTTACAAACTTCAAAGTAGAAGTGTTAATAGCACTAACACTAACTCTACATTTGGTTGGATTTCAGTTCACATAAATTGGTTAAACCCTCTTTTTGAAAGAGTTGCATTGCATGTAAGTCTCATCATTTTGATGAGTCAATATAATCATTGAAATTATATCAAGTAATCCAACCAAACAAGATTTACAAGACTTAATTAAACCAAAATCAACATTGGTTGATTGATAAAATTTAAATATGAAACTTTTACAAAAAATAAAATAATAGAAAAATCAACTAAGTAAAATGATCATAATGAAGTATTATTATAGACACTGACTCGGCTAATTTTTCTTTTCGGCTCTAAAGCCACCAACGATGGAGAGCACGGCTCCAGCTCACGCCGCTTACTAGTCACTCTCATCGGCTCCAAAGAATCAGAACCAATCAAATGTGGAAAATTAACCTTAGCCTTCGAGCCGCGCAAATTAAAAGCGGCTCGGTCATAAGCTAAAGCCGCATCCTCAGCCGACTGAAAAGTCCCAAGCCACACTCTTCCGCCGTTCTTTTTCGGATCTCTAATTTCAGCTGCAAACTTTCCCCACGGCCTTCGCCTCACTCCCTTATATTTTTGCCAACATGGAGGCGCGTGAGTTTCACGATTTACCTTAGGCGCGTGATTTTCACGATATACCAGAGGCGCGTTGGTGGCGTCACAGTGAAGAGTTATTGACGTTGAACCACAACTAGTATTGCCACTGTTGGTGGGAGAAGATGGAGCCACGCCGTGAGATGCGGCGGAAACAGCGGCGAGAGGATTGAAGTCATGGTGGTCGTTGAGAAGGTAGCGTTGAATTGAATCGAGAAAAGCGAGATCGGATTCAAGAGTTGTTGTAGCTTCGAGATTCATATTCTTTCAACAACGTTGTACTAAATTTGCAAGTGTTCGATGTTAATTACGTATGGGTCTGTTTAATGTAACAAGTGTTGCATTGTATTTATATGCTGCATCTATGAATATTATGTTGTTGAAAAATGAAAAGTGGTTGGCTTTGAGACCATATTTTTTGTTCTCCTTCCTGGAACCATAGTGGGGACATGTTAGCTTCTATCGAAAAATGTTTATTAAAATATAAGGTATTAGTCATGAGTTAAAGGTGTTTAAGATAATATATTACTTCTTTTTATTAAAAGTTCAGGAATCAGTTTTATTTATTTCTAATGGTATAAATTTATGTTGAAGGATGTTGACATTTTTTTTCCTATGATTAAATCATTTAAAGTATTTCTTTATAATTTACAATTTTAGTTTCTTATTTTTTAATTTAGAAATATATAAATTCAATTATTAAAATTTTATTAAAAAGTTCTACCACTCAAGGTGACGTGGAAAATCACATGAAGACTGAATTTTATTATTTTTATTTAATATTCATGCTATTAGAATATGAAATTTAATATGAAATTATTTTTGAGTTAAAATTTGGCCCCTATTATGTGATAAATAATAAGTTTGTTTTAATTAGAGTTGTATTGTGATTTTGGTCCGACAAAACAAATTTTCATATGATAAAGTTGATTTACAAAGTTAACACTTCAATGTCTAAATTAGTGAGAAAATAAAAAGTGGTGTAAAATTGAGAATGTATTTGAATGCCTAAAATATCACATTTTTCTCTTTATATAACGAGGACGATTAAAATCATTCATGTGGGGGTGAGGCGTATAGTGTTGGTAGTCATTGAAACTAATCAGAAGGTGTTAGACATGTCTAGAAGGCAAAATTTCTTGCTATTGGACGAACGAGAGATCACATATTCCACGCACTTTATTCCTTGGTGGTGATATTGCGCCTTTTGCTTTAGGCCTTGGAAACGGCCCAGAACAGTTTGTCTTTAAGTTTTTGTCTCTACTTTTCAAAACGAGGATTTGTTGTATACGATCTAGCCCATATTTTTGGCCTGAGTAAACTGAGAGCCTTGATGGGACGTCGCTATCATTGGGAACAAGCACACTTATTTTTTATGTAATGACATTTGGCCTTGTTGAAATGAATTGTGACATGTGTTCTAAGAAAGTACTTTTCCTCTCGAATTTTGCATTCTAAATATTTGAATCTTGCACTTGATTTTGCCTTGTCATATCTTGAAATGAGTTACCATGTATTAAATCAAATGGAATCAAAGTCCATGATAAGCATTAAGTAAGTTCCCAAGTAGAAAATGGTCAACAAGAAGTCAACCTCAAAGTTGACTTTTGTTGACCAAAATCAAACCTGACAATAACCTCCAAATCTCAATGCCATGATGTAAATAATATGATCGAAGATCAAAGACCAAGATTTATGATTTTAAAGCCTTAGGCCTAAAAGAAATGACCAACCAAAAATGTTGAGACCTTAACCAACAGTAAAAAATGCATAATGAACCATTAGCTTGATGAAACCCTAGCTTGTGACTTACCCACAATTGGATGCTCTATATAAATTTTATACATAACAAGACCTTTGAATCAATGATGCTTATTTTAGAATATGCAATTGTAAATAGATGCTCTAAATAATTATGAGTATGCAGATGAAGTGAGGATCATGAGCCAGATAAAAATAGAGAAAGGTAAGGAAAATTTTGGGGTATGACAACTAGGTTAGCACTCCAACTCCCAAGTCAATTATAGAGTGCAAGACGAGTCTAGTAAAAAGTGGAGATCAAAAAGTGTACCTTGAATCTCGTGTGTGCTAATTATATACGTTGGATAATCTTGATTAGGTCGGTGCATGATTAGGCATTTGTATTGGGCCTCTGGCCGGCCCGGAGCAGTTACCCATAAAGTTTTCCAGGAATATATGAGTCGAGAAGTCTTTTCAAAGTCGTGGTCGGTCCTATGCGAAGATGTATAATCGTGGTGAGGAGTAGAAACATTTTAGAAAGGTTAGAAAAGTAATGGGGAACAAGTGTATTAAATGCTTTCATATCATTGATACATTTTATTGGTTTTTCGATACATGTTGTTGTAGGTTATTAATTTAGGAAATTGTGCTTCCCCTTAGGACATTCAAGTGCTTTTGAGTTTGTTTACATTTTCGAGGTGAAACCTAACCGTTGATTTGTAACTTCTTATTTCCATAGATCTGGCATGTTGATTGCCTCCTTCTATATATAAGGAATTTGAGCTTTGGGAGAACTTTTCGTTATCCTTGAAAATCAGTTTCCATTTGTGAGTGTCTTTCCTTCTTCTTTTGGAGCATTTCTCAGAGTGCTTGCTATTCTTTGAACAACGCCTCATGTTTCTCACCTAACCTTAACCTTTAATACCAAGCTCTACTTCTCCCATATACCCTTCTTACGCTAAGCTTTTTCATCTCTTCACATTTTCTTTATCATGGCAATATGAATGATAGTCTCATAAGTTTATCTATGGATTCTAGGAGTAACGACTTTTCTCCTTTAGTTAGGGCAGAGGTATCTTCTAGTCCAAATCTTACCCACTTAACCCATAATTGTTACACCTTAAACCCCAACTCTTTATGTATAAAAGATAAGCATATAATTTCTCAAATATAGGTGTTACACATGCTTAACACGCATCTTTCATCAACGTAATAGCATAAAACATGCAACGGAGTAAAAAATCAAAACTTTAAATAAATCATTTATTGGTCTCAAAATTATTTACTTAATTAAATAATCCAAACGACTCAAGAAAACGTAACATGTAACAAAAACAACTTGTCACCAGTATTACATATCAGAGCGGAATGTAGAATATAATAAGTAAACTCAACAAACGATAAATAAAACAAAGTAGGCATATACGCCAATTCTTCCACACAACAACAACTAATACTCCTCTACTTGAGTATTTGTTCCATCGATCCAACAAGCTATACAAGAAAACAGAAAGGGGTGAGAAATACGTTCATAATGTTAATAGTGTAATAAGCAGTTAGGATAATATCATACACAACATTCACCAACACATGAACTATTCACAACAATAATAATCACTTCACAATGCCAATATGCGAGAAATGCGATCAACGCCTCTAATGCATGTGGTATCAATCCTGGACATCAGGGTTATGTTACTAATTTCGTCCACTCATCAATGGTTCCTCTTCAAATGGGGTTCCCCTTTGAACCCCGACTCGCCATTGGTCCCCTCTTCTTAACTAGAGACTTGTCATTAGACCGAGGTCCTTACACTTTCACCGACACACATGATGTATGATATGCAACAACAACAATACACATGTGCATTAATCTCTAACTTTCACGTATTGTGAATTCTCACTCCCTCTATTCCACTAAAATATAAATTTAATTCTATTTTATTTTAGTTAATTATAATAATGTCCAACACTGTTCACTAACTCCTCCTCTTTACTTAGATTTTACTAAATTTTTATTTCTTCCCTAAAGCTCATAACTCCTCATTATTCTCTATTATTTAAATTAATTTAAAATAATATTAATTATAATAAAATACTACTTTAATTTTCCAATAACTCTTCACCACCCAATAAATCAATAATTCTATTTAACTAAATAAAAGCACACCAAAACACAATTAATTATTAAAAATATTAAAATACTACAAATTGATCTGACCTGATCAGAAAGGGATCGTTGGCTGCCACGCGTCTTCGACTTGTTGCCTGCTCATCGGTATTGAAGGAGTGGAGGGGGTGTACCTGCAAGACACTCTGATGCTAAAGTAAGCGTATGTGCAGAGTGATCACAAGCACAAAAAAAGGATAAGAAGAGATTTACCTGACCCTCTTGTGAAAGAGGGTATTTATAGAGAGACCCAAGTGATGGGCCAACGGCCACTCGTGTTGGGCTGGATTGTCAGGCTCACCCCAGGTGACTGTTAGGGCTTACGTGGCGCAGTGAAGACCAGGACGTGGTATTCGCCCTAGTCCAACTGTCCCGTGATCTCCGGAAACTGGGTTTGACCTGCTCTTTAGAAGATGGGCAGTTGGTCGGTGACGTGTCCCCGCGGAGGGGAGCACGTGGAGAACGTCTGTAGGACACGTTGCCATGCCCGACAGGGGAGCGGGTTCTGCCCGCGGAGGGGCAGGTCCTGCCCGCAGATGGGGCAGTGTCTGGTCGACGGGAGAGTCTTGTGCTCGACATAGAAGGGGTAGGTTCTGCCCGCGGAAGGGTATTACCTGTCCGCCGGGGACCTTGAGCTCGTGGGCTGCGGCCCAAGCTAGACTGGGCTTGGCAGGATATTACTGGGCTGGGCCTGCCTGGCCACGTCGGGGCCTAGGCCAGAATATTAATAATATTAAAATAAAATTGGGAGGCTCTCCGGATAAGGGAACCAGTTTTAGTGATTCTTCTTTCGATGCTATCTTTTTTGATGAGAATGTTGGAGATGTTTATATAGTTCGTTATATGCTTTCTTCATTCAAAGTTTCAAGGGCTTTAACTTTTCTTACTTAGCTGACTCCAGAGATGGTGGTTGCCACTTTGAACAAGAAAAATTCCAAAAACTTTGTCATGACATACGAAAAGGATTACAACTGAGTGACTTTGAGATTTAGGACCATATAAAACGAGGAACACATGCTTACTAAGGCATATGAGCCCTCATGCCCTTGCGCGAGGAACACACACCTGTGTTTTTTTACCAGTACAAGTAGAGATCTAACTTTGGAGAAAGGATGATCTATCGATGGGATTTTGCATGAATTAGGAGTCAATTCCCACAGACATGGCCATTATTCTGTATGTGAATCAGAATTGGTGTTGATTGATAACATAGGACTTCAGATTCGACGATGTTGATCTTTGGTGTGATGGTGTGGAGTGGATCCAAAAGGTTAAAACTCCAACGCCAAGTCAGTTACAGAGTCCAAGACGAGTTTAGTGAAAATGGAAATGAGAAAGTCTACATTAAATCTCAAGTGTACTGACTATATATGTTGGATAATCTTGATTTGGTCAATGCAGGGTTGAGCCTTTGTACTGGGGATTTGGCTCACCCAAAAGAAAACCAATGTTTTTAACCTTAAATACTACTTGAGACTATTATATTTTTCTCTTTAAAAATATATTAATTATTGTTTCGGATCAAACCATGATTATGCTCACGATCCAAAAACATTTGAAGCTCAAAAGTGAAAAGTTTAATAGGATTAAAAATAGCTTATCCATAATTGCAAACAATTCCTGTATTAGGCTAAGTCCATACAAAATTTTGTTCTGATTTTAAATGATACTCCTACAAGTGGAAAATGAAATTTATCCACTTAAATTAATCAGTCGTAAGTTCGAATATCAAAATTTTAAAAAATAATGTATCTCCATAAGGACCACGAGATTGAGCCACTATTCTCCCCTAATACATTCTCAAAAAACATATTGAAAAAGATAACGTCAATTATATATATATATATATATATATATATATATATATATATATATATATATATATATATATATATATATATATATATATATATATATATATATATATATATATATATATATATATATATATATATATATATATATATATATATATATATATATATATATATATATATATTAAGTTGATGCTCACCCGAACATACATGTAGCAGTTTAACATTAATCATTCTCAATCCATTGTCATCTTCATCTCCATCTCTGTCTTCACCTTCAACCCACACAAAAATTACTTGATTAAAAAAACTAGCATATTATCTTCAAATCATCTACATCTTTTTATCAATATTCCTTAAATTAAAACTTAAAAGTAAAAAATTATATATATTTTTTATTTTTCATTCAAACCAATGTTTTTTTACCTTCAAATACTACTTGAAATTGTTATATTTTTCTCTTTATAAATTATATAGTCCAAAAACATATGAAGCACAAAAGTGCAAAGTTCAATGGGAACAAAGGAAGGGTTATAACAACCCAATTTTCATCTAATATTAATTGTCTTGGAAATGTGAAAGATGTTGATTTGACTGACAGGAAGTTGGTATGTTTATTTTATTTCTTAGCATGTACATGTTAATTGATTAAAGCCCGTGTTTAAAGTTTTATGACTATTCTATCAGGTGTTTGCTGGCATTTCTTTAAGGACATATTTAGATGCAACCTGGAAGGATGAAAAGTTTTCAATTAATCTGATCTGACCTGATCAAAAAGGAATTAGCAGCCTGACACGCGTCGTGAGCTCTTGTTTTCACCGGCGTTGTTAAGAAGGAGGGGTGTACCTTCAAGGTACTTCGATGCTTAAGTGGGTAACAGAGAGAATAGATGTAGAAAATAGAATACCTGAGCCTCTAGTGAAATAGGATATTTATAACGTGCCCCCAGTGCAGGGCCAACGATTACCTTGCATTGGGTCAGATTGTCAAGCCTAACACAATCAACTTCCAGGGTTTACGTGGCGTAGGAAAGACCAGCATATGGTATTCGCCCTGGACCAACCGCCTCGTAACCTTCAGAAGTTTGGCTGACCATATCTTTCGAAAGTGGGTAGTTGCCTGATAACGTGTCCCCACGCGGGGACACGTGGAGAACGTGGGGAAAACGCGTGAGCTCTCCCCTTGCTAGGTAGTGGTCTGCCCAACTGAGGGGGCCTTGTTGAGTTGTGTGCCCGACATGGGAGGATTGGGTCTTGTTGGGAATCCCCAGCATAGTATTGGGTTGAACCTGTCCGACTGAGGGGCAAGTCTTAGCCCAGTCCAGAACATGATGCATCTACTTTGGTAATAAACATGTGTATATATTTTTTGTATCCTGCTTTCTTTGTTTCTTAATCTGGTGGCTGGACTTGATTTCTTTGATAATTGTTAATAGCTTAGAGTTTGGAAAATTGGAACGGGAGGTTAAAGAAAACATAATAGATTAGCATGTTTAGAACTTTCTAGAACGTAGTTAGAACAAACTCTTCCGGATCAGCATAGTTGTAACTAACTCAGTTAGTTACAAAACTATATAAATATCATAAACTATCTCTATGACTTGACCTATTCCAGCTCACATGTAAATAACTTAGTTACAACACCCTATAAATAGCATAAGCTATCTCCATGACTTGACCTACTTTATCTCACATGTAAATAACAAATTTTGAGTATCACAGGGAGACAAAATTTTAAGGTTAAGTTCAGAATTATCGATTGCAACCGCTCACGGCGAGAACAGAGGAGTTGTTCGTTGTTTGAAATTACAGCCGATTTCAGTGAGAAAGCGGGTCGCGGGATGCGTCGCCCACCCTGGGCAGAGCAGTTTCAGACAACTTTTGTTTTTTTATTTCTCTCGGGTTGTGTTTCTCTGGTTCTCATGTTGTTTTGCAGATGCGTCGTTTTGCAGATGGGGAAGAAATGTAATAGTAGTTAGGATTTTATTTGAGGTGTGACCAAATGGACCAGGTTAAAAGGCTTTTTTGACATTACATAACTGAAATGGGCCTGGAATGGGTCATATAGTACATATGTGAATGTTTCTCTTTATGTTCGGGTATGCTAATTATTAAAAAAAGGCATATTAGCCCCTTAGTTTGTAATATATTAATAAAACTTAATAAAAATAATAACATTTAATAATAAAAATAATAATAATAAATATATCAGAACAAATAATTATTTGTTTAACCCATTTTTATTTTATTAATTTGATTTTTATAAAACTTTTGTGTTGCTAATTTAATATTCTTTTTAATTGTTCACCCAAAATAATTTATTTGTACAGATTATTTATATATTTAGTCCAAAAAATAGCCAATTCTAAAAAGTCAACAAAATATATCCCACTATCCGCTACCCTGCTATTCCATTTTTGGGGTCCGTCGCTATGCTCTGTTATCTGCTATTAATAACTCTACTAATAGGTACTTCAAACTCCTACAATCTTTCTTTTCAAATTCAGTAGTTAATATATCTTTAAGGAAATGCTTCCTAATTGATTCATTACCAATATACATTATATTTGGTATTATTTTTGTTTTCAAATTATGTAAAAGAATTGTGAAAATAACTTTTTTCTCTCTCGTGTTTTTACTACTCACTATGAAAACAGGAAATTACAATAGAAACATTTTTACAAGTAATTAACAGGCCCTAATGGTTTGTTGATGTGAATCTTGTGTAACAAGTTTTTGTAAGCTACCTGGATCAATTAGAATATGAGGTTGAGTTGTAAAACCTTTCAATGTTGATATTCATTCATAAACCGCCCTTCAATAAATGAGAAATATATAAAAACTAGAGATTAATTACTATACACTATAAGTATAAAAAAGTTTTACATTGTCAGTTCATCACCATCATCTGTCGGTATTACTTTATTAGTGATTAAAATAAAAGTCAAACTTCTTCTAACATCCAACGGTTATGATTAATTGATAGTGTAAAATCCTTTTACGATCTCAGTGCATTTCAATTAAATTCTTAAAACTTTTCTATGTTGATATTCTAATTATTAGATGTCATCGTGGTTTTATACTTTGTGTGTGTTAGCGCAACATGATTAACCATAACCGGGGTAAAATGATTAACCATAACTCCGGTAAATATCATTCATTTCTAATGGCTTAGAATGAAGCTAATTGTACTATGACAATGTTGGAAATAAGGTCTTGATAGGTGATCAATGCACCTTATTTTGTTTCTGATAACCCCTGTTGTGTCTCTGGTAGTCAAAAAAGTAGATAGCTTTTTGAAAAATTTGAATTGCCTTAAAATATGGAATACGAGCTCTTCGTAGGATTTAGTTCAGGGAGGCTCACACTGTTGTTTAAATACTTAGCACATAGCATACACTGCACATGCTAATAAACACACCAAAGTGTGTAAATGAAGCAAGCCAAAAAGCACTTCAAAATAAGTTCTTGTGTCAGAAACTGGACGAACAAGTTCTTGTGCCCAAAACTAGAGGAACATTAGATGTCTTCACCATTAGTAACAGGTTAGACTCATTACAAGTGAGATCCCGTTAGGTGAAAAGATGGAGCATCTAGCAAAATTGTGAATAATAATAAATGCATGTGTAATCCTAAATATTAAGTGAACAAAAAGTTTATAACAGAGCAATTAAACCCCCTTTTAAAACTGAAAGGTAAACTCATAGACCATAGGATGAGGCAACCAAAGTTGAATTTAGGCTAGCTATCTTAACTGAAGAGTATTGGTGTGACTGGTAACGTTAGTGCAACACAAGACACACACTTTGGATTGGCAACAGGGTTGAGTTGTGCCAAAATTTGGAACTAGTCCTCTGAATTGAATTTTAAGTTAATTATGAGTTAAGATTGATAGTAAGGGTGGTTGTTGGTTGGTGTAGTCTTTGTATCGTTATTTATCGTATCACTTAAGGACATGTAATGGTTCAAGTTTGGGGGTGTGATAAACCACACTTTGTGAGTTATTATACAATCTAATCTCTTGTTTTAAGCTAGTAGATTTATCATTTTATTTGTGTTTTAATGCATTATATATGTTTTGTAGTATTCAGTTTGGAACATAATAGATGCTCTCTCTTGTAGTTTTGGCGTGTTTATTGCTTGGTTTTAAGTAGCATTCTGATAAGCTAAGGCAAGATAGTTTAAGATAATATTTATGACAAATTGAATAAAAATGGTATGATTTGATGACAATATTTATGACAAATCAGTGTGATTGAAAATATTGTAGAACTTTTCACATAGGCGGTGATTAGGTCAATCCGAAAAGCCTAGGGAAAAAGAAATGTATTTGCAGTTAGAATATGTATTAGGGTTTGTACTTTAAATTGTGATTGTAAAAAGAGAATATGGGAAGAAAAGAAGAAGAAGTGGCGGTTGGAGTACCAATGTATGAAAGAAACGGTATCCCGCCTAATGCATTGATCTGAGATCCCAAAGGTATTCCCGTCCAGTAGACCATTTATAGAGACATTTCTACTCCCTCCAATTGCCCTAACTGTCAGGTAGTTACATCTTTTTTCTTTCTTTTTTGATGAGAGTGATTTTCAAAATTGATCAATCAATTTGTGCATATTTTATATACTCATCATAAACTAACCAATATGCAATCAAACTAATCTATAATATAATTATTAGTGTCAGAGTTGTCGTAAGTTTTCATAGACTATGAGTAGGTTAGCCTGTGTAGATGTTTAATTATAACAATATAAATAAACATCATATTTTACCCAAATTTAAACGTGACAGGTTGAATCTATCAAACCGTGTCAAGTTTTAGGTCATATGTGATAGTCACCCTCAAAGATGCCTCTGATTAGTGTATGCTTTAACTTTATCATAAATGCATATTGAATATTAGTCTGGCACCATTGGCTGGATGCTTGATGCCAATGATGGTTGTAGTTTGCTTTCTTTGTCCTTCCATGCACTGCCTCTGGCATAAGTATCATTTATTTTGGCATGAAACACATAATATTGAAAATGGTAAATTTTCAATTCTTGACCGTTAATTTCATGTGGATATATCAATATAACCAGTTTTTCATCACGAATCTGAATATGTGATTGCCTTTTTTACGAAACATTGTAACGAATGTGAATTGACCGATTCTTAACGTACTTTGTGTTTCACGTTTTCGCCAAATTCTTCAAAATTCGTAGCTCATTTGCTAAAAACGATCGCATATTTGGATTCCTCGCAAAAAAATCGAGTCGGTGATCTATAACTTGCATATTTAATTTTTGATTTATTAATTTTGAGTAGATCAAAATTCATGAATGTGTGCATTAACAATTTATTGATAAAGTTCAGACTGTACAATATTACGGCACATGGCCATAGTAGAATTTATCTTTTACTCCTTTTATATCTGCGCCACGTGACATAGTCTGGTTGGTCCAACATGGTATGATAAGACAGAATAATCAAGAGACAAAACATCAAATGATCACATGTAAGCATGTCCATCGCGCGCGCGTTTTATGAACCGTCAGACGACCTTGATTTATTCCCTCGTTGACTATACTTATTTTTGGTTGACTGCTTGGTTTTTTATTTGCAGGCCAAGCTTATTGGGCTGATTTATGAAGCCATGTTGGGCTTTTCTTGCACTTTATGCACTCCTATTTCACTCTTTTCACCTCACTTTTCATTTAATTGTAATTTTTTCATTCTAAAAGTTTTTCTTGATTTTATTTTTTTCAAATTGTATGAAATTTTATTCTCTTTAATTTTATGGAATCTATTTTTTGTTTGGAAGCTAATTTAATACAATTGGTATTATTTGGTTGATTTTCCAAAATACCCAAACCTCGTGCGTTAATCTCTTGTACCACATTTGAATGTTCACCTGGATATTCTAACTCGACCATATTTTCTTGAATTATGTCCTAGTTTCCATCTCAGTATAGAAACGGTCATGCCTAAAACTTCACAATTTATGTTCATTATATGGTAATGCATATGAATCAATGTTAGAATATTGTCTCTTTTGACTAGTGTGTGATCTTTCTGAAGCCATATGAAACACATAACAACATATATTAAATTTTGAAATATTTAGCCTAATATGACAAAATTTGTATTAGCTAAAAAACATGTTATTCCATGGATATGTTGTATCAGACAATCAAGTTAGGTATACAAATACATTACTCAAGTGATGAATAATTTCATATTCATCAAAGTTCGTAATATACCTTTTTGTCTCTGTCATGCAAAGATTTCCTCTTTTTATTCATTTAAGTTTCAGTTCAATTTTTCAAGTACACCAGTTCTACTATTTCATACTATCCATCTATGGAGTAATATTGTTACCCTAAATTCATCTTAAATTCATACATTCATAGCACGATTGAGAAATATCCATAATGAATGAGAAAATTGAGAAAAGTAAAGTAGCATAACATACATGAGCAATCTCTGAAATAAATTAAAGTTCGAATTGCTGAAGATTTTGACCTTGAATGGTGTTCTCTAATGTGTGCTAGGTTTTTCACAAATGATAGAAGTGAAATGAGTGACAAATTTTGAGTGGAAAAACTTAAATTTGTGTCTCTTTACATTTTACAAAGTCTTGAAACAGACTTCTCAATGGGCGAGCTATGTCGCTCTAGTCGAGAGTTTGTTTATCAGGCTTTTGGGTTTTCCCTGGGCGCGCCAGGCGGGAAATGTATTGGCCATTTTATGCCTAGCAAGTCCAAGTTTTTGTGGCTTAGCATGATTTTTTCATCATTATGATTTATCTACCTAATTAAAATCTAATTTTAAAGAAAATTTATAAAATATGGTTGGGTTGCCTCCCGACAAGCACTTATTTAATGTCAATAACTTAATGATAATTGGTTTCACGTGACACATATTACCTTGTAATTTATCTCACGATATTTGATTCTAACCATGACTTCTCATCACGAGCATCCTCGTAGTCTTCATGAAAGATCTTTCTAAGATGAGAGGTATTTATAGAAAAAATGTAATATAAAAGCAATTGGTAATTGTTTACATTACTTTTATTAGATAAGACTTAAAAAATTACTTTTTTATGATATTATTTTTATGATCCGAATATTAAAAAAATTGTAGCTTATTATAACTATAATTTTTTTTGAATAAATATTAAACATATTTTAATTCTTAATACATAAATATTTTTCAATCTCAAAAGAAATTAATAATGAATTATATAATTAATAACCGAAAACTCTATTTTTAGTACAATATACAAACTATATATAAATCATAAAAAAAAACATATGTTTACTGCATATTTTTAATTATTTACATAATTATAATCGTTTATATCTTTTAATTATTTAATTTTAATGT
Organism: Lathyrus sativus; assembly: GCA_963859935.3. Classification (NCBI taxonomy): domain Eukaryota; kingdom Viridiplantae; phylum Streptophyta; class Magnoliopsida; order Fabales; family Fabaceae; genus Lathyrus; species Lathyrus sativus. The sequence goes on from OZ012738.1 coordinate 2,506,615, forward strand.
TTACAATCTATATTTTATCATCTACTTCACGTTATATTTGTTTATTTGGTATTCTTTTTAAAAATTATGATATATCAACTATCAAATTTTTTTTACGGGAAAAAACTTAATCCATTTTATTAACAATAAAATTTTATATACATGTAGGTATATAATTGAAATTGTGGACACTAACAAGAGATGGAGCCACCCGTGCCAAGGTATGAGCAACCTCATTCGATTGCCTTTTAACGAACTTAACATGAGAGTTCCTAAATAGAGTAGCTAATAAGCGCTTAGATTCCCGAGTAATGACACTTAAATATGAATCATTTGATAGCTGTAACTTCACATTATCCACCACGCTTTTAGCATCCAATTCAAAATCCACACTATCAAAACCAAGCTCATGCACCAATTTTAAAGTTGTCAAAAGACTAAAGCTTCCCCCATATCAACTTCGGTACTAAGAGCAAACCACTCGATCCGAGTTACAACAAACAAACCTTCTTCATCTCTAATACAAATTCATATACCTACCTTATTGTTAACAAAGGAAGCATCGACGTTGCATTTGAGGCGACCAACCAGAGGTTTGTTCCGCTTAATAACATTAGGGACTATGTTGCTCGAACGAAGAACTTGGGCATTTCTCTAGCCTGACAACAAGTGCGAAACACGAATACATATAGCATCTGAAGAGTCTTCAATATGATTCCAAACATGGTTGTTTTTACATTTCCATAAACTCCACAAAGTATCACTAAACAATGATTGATATGCTTGGTTTAATACATGCAAGTAGAGTTGTCAAAATCGGCTACCCGATCCTAAACAGTCTAACCTTTATTAGTAGGAGATGTCATGGAGGTAGAGGCAAACATAAAGGAGTCAATGAACCTGATTTCATTGAAAATCACATCCTTTGATATGTAGATTTTTCCATCACGTGCTAAGCACTTATAACCATTGTATTGTGAAGAATATCCCAAGAACAAACATTCCTTGGAGTGATAGGCAAGTTTGTTAGGATTGTAGGGCATGAGGTGTGGATAACAGGCACACCCAAAGACCGAGTTCATGCCTAGGATAAATGTAGGCATTCTATTGATAAGATATGCAGCTGCCTGAAATGCATATCCTAGAATTTTAAAGAGAGTGATGCATGTGCCAGCTAGGCATGGCAACATAACCCATACTCGCCCCGAAGTTGATGGGGAAAACCCGCCTTGACTGGGTTAGGGTTCTTTTCGATTAAAAAATATAGGGGCGAGTCGGGTAATAGAGACACTACTATCCACCCTGAACTCGCCTCGTTTATTTCATTATGTATATTATTATTTTATTTTGTTAATTTGGAATATTAAGTATGTGGCAAATATTTTTACATTAATTATTTAAAATATTTGAAATATATGTATGAAATTTTTTGAGATTGTTCTATTTTATTATTTGTAATGAAATTTGATTTTGGAAAAAATAAATATTTCTATTAAAAAATGTATTTTACTAAATGAAGGGTAATGGGGCGGAGATACCCAAACCCAACCCGAACCCGTTTGAGACGGGTTTAGGTTTTAATTCTCCATCCCCGTTAGGATTTAGGGCGGGGAACGAGGATTGTTTGGGGATTCAGATTTGAGTTTAGGGAGATAAAAATTATCCTCAACCCGCCCTGTTGTCATGCCTAGTGACAACAAGGTGAGACATATTTCCACAACATGTCTGTGCTTCCTTTCCACAAAGCCATTTTGGTGATGAGTGTGTAGACAGGTCAATTTGTGGAGAGTGCCTTACTTAGTAAAGGTGTGAGGGGTTGGAATTCACCACCTCCATCGATTTGAACTATTTTAATCTTAAGTTAAACTGATTGTTAACATATGCCATGAAGTTAGTAAATGCTGAGGTAACATTAGATTTGAGTTCGAGTAGAAAAATCCAAGTGAATTTTGTAAAGGCATCCACACATGTTAGGAGATACGTGAAACCAGAGGAGAACACCATGGGTGCAGGCCCCCATACATCAACAAATACTAAATCAAATGGAGCAGTGCAAAGAGTAGTAGAGTGAGTGGAGGGCAATTTATGAACTTTGCCCAAGCAGCAAGCAGTACAAAAATCAAGCTTAGATTGATGAGGAACATAAATATTACATCTAGTGAGTGCATTTTTGAGGACCTCATGATGAGGATGCCCCAACCTATTGTGCCACTAAGCATACAAAGGACCTAGTATGGTTTTATCTTTATTTGGACTAGACTTAAAATCAATACAATGTAAAGAGTCACTAGTGAATGAGTTAATATTAAGTGATGTAGAATTAATAAAGGTAGGAGTAGTGGCTTATAGAGCACCAAAGAAATAGAGTCCATCCTTTCCAAGAGAACCTTGTAGTATAACTTCAGATGTAGCCTGAGATTTGAAAAAACACATATCAGGATGAAACTTAAAATAAACCTGATTATCTCTAGCAAAAACACATATTAGATTTCCCTTGGTCGAACTGGCCTACGACAAACAAAAATATGAAGTTTAGAAACTAGCTAATACTGGAGAAAGGTGACGATAATAGATATCTGTAAATTATATACCTGGATCCCGAAGAAAAGCAAAGGCGTCCGAGATGCGTTGTTCCATAAGGGTTAAATCGCTGCTGACTGATAGTAGGATAGGAACCAGTCCTTGAATTCTTTTATGTAGTAGAAAGAAACCAAAAACCTAAAAGAGGGTGTTGCACCCTAAAATTTGCCCAACCTTATTCAATTGGTTTATGTTTCAATATCATTAGCATTTGCATATAGAGTCATGTGCATAGTCTAATCATCTGCATAGCATAAGCATAGCAAGTCATTCAACAGGGGACCAATCATTATTTTCATCTCTAGAGGCCTAGCAAGAGGTTATTATTCCAATTCAATCCTATTCAAGTCATCAAGAAAGAATTTGAAAGCAAAGAGTTCAGCAGATCAAGTCTTGAGTCCATCTCTTAGCTGAGGGTATCTGAGGATCAACAAGAGGGTTATGAGCTGTGAAATGAAAGCATGGGGAGCATCTAGACATCTTGAGAGACTTATAAAGTCATTTGGAGAAGAAAGCAAGTCATTGATGAAAGCACAAGAGCTATAGTGGAAGACAGTCAACTAGGGTTTCATCTGGGTCAACCCTAGGTCAATTGACTGACTTAGGAGGGCATTCAAGTCTATTGGAGAGATGTGGGGATCATCATTGAGCATATAAAGAAGGATATGGAGATATGACAAGGAGAATTCAAGAGAAATCAAGGAGAAGAGGAGTTACTAAATTAGGGTTTCTCTGTAAAATCCCCTAGTTTAGGTCAAATTTCCAAGCAAGATAAGTCAAAATGCTAGCTTCAAATGGCTTCTTGGCCAACATGAAACTTGTAGAGGATCTCAAGACCTTTAATTTGAGTGGTGGAAGACCTCAAGGAGATTTATAGAACTCAAGTTATGGTCCTTGCAAGTTATAGGTCATCTGGGGTGTCTGAATTTTTGTCTGAGAAAGTGACTTGACTTCCAAGCTAGTTTTGCCCCTCAAGGAGATTTCAAATGAATTCTTGGTCAACATAAGAATTGTTCCTCATTGTCTTAGCTTTCTAGAATGGTATGGTATGCCTTCATATGATGTGGAGAACTCAACTTATGGTCTTGACAAGCAAAGGGTATTTTGGGCATTTGTGAATTACAGGTCATTTTAACCTATACCCAAAACTCATACAAGGAGGCCTCAAATGGAAAAACTTACAACATCAAACTTGCTCCAAATGGGATTTTAAGTCTAGAAAGAAGGTCACAAGTTATTGGAGAAGCTCATAGCATGGAATTACACAATTGGTCAAAATATGAACTAAAAAGGCTTATAAAGTGAATAATTTCAAGTTGGAAAATGGTTTGGGAGATTTACAAGTCCAAATGGAGACTTCCAATATATGATTTTGAATGGAAAAACAATTCTAAGAACAATGGTTCACACACTTTTTTGAGTTTAGAAGGAAAAAATGAAGTTATCCATGGTTGCTTATCATTTAAGAAACATAATCAAAATGGATCAAAATTTGAAAACAAGGGAATGTGCAAGATGGATCTAGAATGTTCATTTGGGGTCTATATATTCATGAAATGTGCATTGATCAAGGGTTGGCCTCATTTGCACCAAGAATTCCACAAAATCTCTCATACTTTTCCATAAAAGTTTCATTACAATTCTCTCAAAACCTTCAACAACTTTCATCATAATCAATTCAATTCCACTCCACCATCATCATAGACCATAATTGAAGCAAGTTTCTGGTGGTTATCATCCATTTTCGAGTGCTTTTCTCAAGATCATCAAAATCAAAAGTTCAAGTGGATTGCATGATTCAAGCAAGGAACCTCCAAGTTTGTGCATACAGAATTAAGTTCTTCAAGGATTGATCAGGATTCAACACTTGAAAGCCTCAGATCTTTCATCTCCATAGCTGTTTCTCAAGATTTCTTACAAGGTAAGTTTTCAATCAAACTGCTTGATCCAGTTAGTTAGGCATGATTTTGTTAGTGTAGAATTGATCTAGGTGGTTAGGAGATTAGGTTAGATGAATTTGGAGAGTTTTGGTGATGGTTAGTGACAGGTGTAAGGAACTGTTTGTGTTCGAATCTCTTGGATGAAGGTGTTATAATTGCAACTTGATAGCATGTGTTAATCTCCATTAGGTGTAGTTTAATTTAGGCTAAGTCTGAGGAAGAATGGTGAAGGTCTATACCAGTGCATTTCAATGGAGGCAGGATGTTGACTCAATCGAATTTGTTGATGTGGTGAATTTCAAAGTGAATTGATGCCCTAAGCTTGTAGAGGGAGAGATTTGGAACAGATTTCATGTTTACAGCATGGGGATTGGTTGCGTGTATGATGAGAACGAAGAGGTGGAAGGTAGGTCGTGCATGGCTGCCATGGAGAAGATAAAACCCTAGGTTGCAGGTCGTTTGGAGAAGACGTAATCAGGGCCATTCATTGCGCCTTGGACCTTTGACTTAGGGTAGGATCTAATGGCTGTAGTTCAATCTGAAATTGGAGGGAGATTACCCTGGCCCTAAACGCACCGTTTCATTAATTGAAACGGGCGGGCCTGAGTGCTGTTGATAACCACACCCCCGTGTGAGCCCAAAGCCAATATTTCAACGTGGCTTTCTTACTTCCTTCACCCCCAGCGCGTTGTTATAATTCTGAGTGAATTCTGGGCTTAACCAAAATGCTATGCGCGCCCCCTATTGTTGGCCCATTCTGGATTTATAACTGGGCGAATTTCTTTTCATACCCCCTCTGGCTCATTTTAGTTCATTTTATTTTTTCTTATTTCATTTTAATTTTTCATCATTTTCATAAAATCATAATAAATTCATAAAAAATGCTTTTTAACTCATTCTTTTTACCATATTTTCATGAAAATGTCTAGAATATTATAGAAAAATAAAATTTCATTTTTAGTTTTATTTCATATTTTTTACATATTTTCTAAATAAATAGCATAATAAATAGTTACATTTCATGCATTATTTTTATGATTTTTGTTCTCTCACATGCTTTAATATTTTTTGATCATTCTTTTCATATTGTTTAGATGAGATGTTAAGCTTGTAGAAATATTTTATTTCCTATTTTTAGGAGTTAATTTTAGGTGATTAATAAATGCTTGAATATCATGATCAGAACTAGGGTTTTTAGGTGACAACTTAGGAGTTTAATTTCATTCCCCTTAGGATTTAGGATTTAAATAAATTAGTTATGGGACTATATGGGCTATGGGTAGCTATTAGATCCCTTAGAGAAAAGTCAGGATTCCCCTACTGATATTATTACTGTCTGTATATCTGCTGTCTGGTGTGGTGTGCCCTCTGGGGATTGTTGATTGTTTGATTGGGTATTGGGTTTGTCTGGGGCCCTGGGGAAGCTGAAGATTTGTGGAGATGAAGCCATTGGAGATTCAAAGACTGAAGATCAACTGCCAGAGTTGAGGAGGAGTTTCCTGCTATCAGTTGCTGAGGAGACTAGGGTTTAGGAGCTAGGCAGAGCTCTAGATTAGAAAGCTTGTTTCTCAAACATGGATTGCCTGGTCTGCATCCATTCTTCTCTGTGATTCAGAGTCTCTCTAAGACACTCACCCCCTTCCTTTGGAAGGCTTGGTGATAGTGTCTGTGAGATAGAACTCTTGAGAGAAAATGTCTCTTTGTGTTAGAAGCAGTCTGTTCACCACCTTTGGTAGTCAGCTGATTGCTTAACACTCAATTCACTCTTGTGACTAATCCCTTATCCTGGAGGTTTGAGCTTGAAGAAAAGCCATTGCAGATGGAAGACTGATGATCAAAACCCTTGCCTGAAGGTCATGAAGATGGAGATTGATGCTTGCGGAAGCCTGTAGTTGATTGGAGATTGCTTGAAGCCAGTTGTTGATTCAGAGCTGCTGATGCTGCTTCTTTTGCTGTTGTATTTCATTGCTGATGTATTGATTGGTTTTCTGGGCTGTATTGTTTGCTGTTTACCCTGCTGGGTTGAAAGTGAAGCCTGTTCACTTTCGCCTATTGTTTTCTAGGTTCGAGGTTGAGTGGGACTCCCTTGCCTCGCTTGTATTGTTGCATCCATGCATTTTACTGCTTTACTGTATATATATCTGTTATTGTTTATGTTTCTGCCTATCCCGTAGGATCTCTGTTTCTCTCTGTGCAAGAGAGGAGCATGATAGACACTAGGTCTTAACCCATGCATGATAACATTAGGTTAGTTTGTTTCCCTTCGCAACCGTAGGTTAGAGTTCTGTCTCTTTCTTTCTCAAAACAAACAGAAAAACACATAAAGATTTCAAACACAATAAAAGACACTTCTTCCGTAAAAGAATGTGAACTCATCAAGACGTCATTTTTGTCCTCTTGGACTGTTAATCAGAAAAACCTTTTTCAGAAGGAATAAAATCAACCAAGACAGACTTGTGTCGTACGAGGCCCGAACTACGTTTGCTCTGATCTTTCATGCTGTATGAAAGTACGTAGGCATAGGATGCGATATCCTAGCGAGCAACCTTCCCCTCCTTTCCCGTAGGTAGGCGAACTACGTTGACTCTGACTTCTCGTTCCAGACGGGAATACGTAGGCATAAAGTGCGATACTTTGCCGAGTCATTTTTATTTTCATTCTCTTTTTTCTTTTCAACCCTTGACCTATAGTTTAGATAGAATAACAATCCATACCCGAAAACAAGCGTGGATCCCGTCGAGTACGACGGACGTGAGGGGTGCTAATACCTTCCCCTTGCGTAACCGACTCCCGAATCCAGGTTTTGGTTGCGATGACCATACCTTTCCCGTGTTGTGCGAGGTTTACTCTGAGCGTTTCCTTTCCCTCCCGTGGGATAAATAACGCACGGTGGCGACTCTTCTGTTCAGCCGGCGCCGATTTTCGCAGTAGCGACAGCTGGCGACTCTGCTGGGGACCCAACGTCCCCTGGCTGCTAAGGACTGCGATGGTTCTTATGCATTTGGGATCCAACGTTCCTTGAGAGAGTCAATCCTAACGCTTGTTTTCCCGTCGAGGATTTTGTATGGAGTTATTGTATATTTCTAACCCTGTGTTTTTCAGCTTTATATATATTGTTTATTATTGCTGTATTGGGGTGTGACGGGTGTTCTGATATTGAGAGATAAGCCGGACCTGGGCTTGAGTGCACCTAGAATTAGAGTAGAAATTAGTGGGCGCCCGCTTGCTTTGCTTGCTTTGGTGTCCCATGAAATCTACACTCAGACGAGGTTCCTCTGGTTGGCCTCCTGCCCCTTCCTTTGGTTGGCGTGGGTTGCTGGTTAGTTGGATTGTCGACTCTGAGGACCGATCATTTGGAAATTGGCTGAGTGAGGCCTCTTCAGGAATTGATGATGCCACTCCTTCTGGGAATCGTATCATCAACCCTGAAAGTCTGTGACGCCGACGACCGCATAGGATGCCGTACCTTGTGCCAGTTATAGGGCCACCCACCTGTGAGGGGATTCAGGGTTATGCAGGTAACTAGACCTCCAGACTACCGGTTATTTCTTGATCAGAGATCCTGGTTATTTATGGAGAGTTAGGAGGTCTGTCAGAGACCATTTGGAGATGTGTTCTGAGGTCTGTCAAAGACCAGTTGGAGAGTCATGAGGTCTGTCAGAGACCAATTATGGAGGTGATTTGAGGTCTATCAGAGACCAGTGAGTTATGGTTTGAGGTCTGTCAGAGACCAGTGTTGGAGTTTTATTTTAGGTCTATCTGAGACCAGGGTTTGATGACTTCTGGATGGTCTATCTGAGACCTTTCTTGATTGGGTTTAGGCTATTCAGCTGCAGCTTTGGTCCCTGTTGAATGTTACTTGCATTGCATCCTTGCATATCCATTATCATTTGCATTTCACTAACGTATGTCTGTGCTGCAGGTGCATTTGCATTTCCCTAGTTCTAGTGCCCAGACTTCTGAGTATTTGATCATGACTAGCTTAAGGAGAACGGTTGCCTACAAGTTGCCTACGCCTGATATTGTTCCTTTACTGGGGTTGATCTCTCTTGCTGATGAGGGTGTTCGTAGGAGTTTCCGGATGAGCTATGGTAGATTATTGAGATTGGTGTGCAAACCTACAGAGGTAGAGTTAGATGGGCTGTATGCTTTGATGCAATTCTATGACCCTGCTTTGAGGTGCTTCACGTTCTCTGGCTTCATTATGGGACCAACCTTGGAGGAATACGCTGAGTATGTTGAGCTGCCTGTGCAGAACCAGGTTCCATTCATTCATTATGAGGCCAAACCCAAGCCGGAGGAATTGGCAAAAGCCTTGCATGTTGATGCTTCTGAACTTGTGACTACTGTTTCCCGTGGAGTTCCAGGCTTCTCATTTCAGTTCTTAGTTGGTAAAGCCCAAGAGTACGCCAAGAATGGGTGCTGGGTTGCTTTCAACGCTGTGTTGGCCTTGTGCATTTATGGCATAGTACTGTTCCCCAATATACCGGATTTCGTGGACTTCGATGCTTTCTACTTGTTTGCTGCTGGTAATCCTGTACCTACCTTACTCGGAGATCTCTACCATTCACTGCATTACAAGAATGAGAAGGGAAGAGGGAAGAATGTTCATCTGTGTGTACCCTTATTGAGTATGTGGTTTGAGAGTCACCTTCCTAAGAGAAGATCTGCTGCAGAGACTACAGTTCCAGTTGGTTGGCCGGAGCGTTTGATGAGGTTATTGTCGGAAGATATGGAGTGGTTTGATAGGGACCTGTTGGGATCGGAGCTCATCTTCAGCTGTGCTGGGTACCCTAATGTGCCATTGATAGGAAGGAAAGGGTGTATCAACTACAACCCTTCTCTATTCATTCGCCAGTTCGGATATGCGCTGAAGAATCCACCTCAAGAGGAAGAAGTACAGGAATCTCTGTACTTCACCGGTGACGTGAAGGGGGAGTTATTAGCCAAGTTGCGACATGCCTGGACGCGTATTAACCGCAAAGGGAAGTCGTTATTAGGAAAGAATGACTGTCAGGCCTATGCACCTTATAGAGTTTGGATCCAGGAAAGAGCAAGTCAGTTATTAATGCCATTTCCAGATGTACCAATCCTTGTTCCTATTCCGGTAGCGGAGCCAACTACTGTTTCTAGGGAAGTCTATGAGCAAATTGTGAGAGAAAAAGAAGCCTTGATGAAGATCAACGAAGGGTTGGAGCAAGAGCTAGCTCAAGTACGCAGTGAGAAAAACAAGGCCGTATATGCTTTCCAACAACAGATCGAGCTGTTAAACAGGTTAGGGGCTGAGTTGACCGAGGAAAAGAAAAAGCGCGAACGTCTGGGGCAAGAGTTCAGAAGCTCCCATGACATGCTGGAAGCCAAAAAGAAAGCGCTTGACGCGGCACATCGAGAAATCTCCTCTTGCAACAAGACTTGGAATGCTACACTCACCAACAATAAGAAGAGGGAAGATAAGCTGAGGCAGCAAATCTCCGACCTCGAAGAGAAGTTGAAGGCTAGCATCAAGAAGTGTGAGGAAGAAGTGATGAACCGGTATAGTGTCCAGCATGCACTGAACAAGGCAATCAAATCTAGAGATGAAGCAGTGTCCCAGAAGCGAAAGTTAGAAGATTGCTTCGGAGAAGCAACATGGGAAGAAACTGCTGAAGACGTACGCCGTATCCTTAAGAAGAGAAACCAGCTTGTTGAAGGGCTGCTTGATCGACCAAGCCATCCGGAGACCAAGAAGTTGATAGAGGAGTACCAGACTTTTGGGAGGATCTGATCATTCCATTATTTGTATGCTTTATTTGCATAGTGCTGACCATCACCAGGATTGTTGGTTGAGGTCATGCCATCTTTGTACTCTCAGAGATATTGTACCCTGGGATTATTGATTCTCTCTGCAATATACGAGGCTTTCTATGATTCAACTCCGATATTCCTATTGTCAACACTGTCACTGCACCGGCACCTTCGCACTAGAACTGGGGGAATGAACTTCCCTAATGCACAGACACATTGCATTGCATTCATATTCATATTGCATAACAGGTAATCTATGAATGGTGTCTTATCTCTTGCTCTGTATCAGGTACTTAACAGGATTCCAGATCAACATCCGCACCGCTATTCTACACGATCCAACTGTCGGAAAGTCATGGACCAGATTCAGAATGAGATGCAGGATGTACGCGAGAAGCTCGCCCTCTTCATGCAGACCATGGAGGCTATAGCAAAAGGGCAAGAGAATTTGCAGGCCATGGTCCAGCCTCTGTTGGCTCGCAACGCTGGTCATGGCAACGAAGATCATCAGTCTGTCCGGGTTGATACTGCTCATGGAGATGGCACTCCAACGCCAGTGGCTCCGCCTGTCGTCAATGTGAATGCTGCTAACGTCAACAACGCTACCGCTGCTGTGAATGGTAACGTCGGAGCTGGAAATGAAACTGCTGTCCACAACGCTGGGCTGGGTGATGTCAATGTGGGAGATAATCTCGGAGGCAATGGCTTTGTCAACGCTGGGTTCGGATTCAACGATCAGGGATTCGACAATACTGGCAAGTATGGCTTTAATGCTCAAGGCTTTGGGCAAGATGGTTATGGTATGGTCAATCAGGGCTACGGAGGTTTTGGAAACGGAAACGGTGCTGGTTTTATGGCTGGAGGTCCTGTTGGAGGTGTTCAAGGGTACGGCAACAGAGGCCGAGTTCCAGGGATGAATCAAGTCAGAGCTGGACGTAATAATGCGTATGATGGATACGGGGCTGGAAACGGTATGTGGCAAGAGGATCAACAGGAGGACGCCTTCTCTGGAGGGGGCTTTGAAGGGCCGATGGATGATTCTCAAAAGATTAGAATGCTGGAAGAGCAAATGAAAGGAGTCCTAAACCAGAGTGCTGTGGGTCTGGACATGGCAACTATGGGCTTGGTACCTGGGCTGAGGGTGCCAATCAAGTTCAAAGCGCCTGCGTTCGATAAGTACAAAGGAGATACATGCCCGAAGGTGCATGTACGAGCTTATTACAGAAAGATGTCTGCATACTCCACTGACGAAAGAATGCTCATGCATTTCTTTCAGGATAGTCTATCGGGTCCTTCCTTAGAGTGGTACATGGGGTTGGAGCCCACTGATATCAAGACTTGGAAGCAATTAGCGGAGGCGTTCGTAGCCCATTACAAATATAACAGCGACCTGGCGCCCAATCGGGTCCAGTTGGCCGGGCTTTCGCAGAAGAAGGGGGAGAGTTTTAAAGAATACGCGCAAAGGTGGCGCGATATGGCTGCCAGGGTCCGTCCTCCTGTGGAAGATAAAGAAATGAACGATATGTTTGTTGGCACATTCACCGGGCTGTTTCATGATATGCTGTTTCATACGTCTCTGGCTAGTTTTTCAGATTTGATTTTGATGGGTGAAAAGATTGAGCGGAACATTAAGCAAGGAAAGTTCCAAGTTGACGAGTCAGCTGCATCTGGCAGTAATAGGAAAGCTTATGGTGGGCGCCGTCAGGGTGAAGCTAGTGCTGTATTTGGAGGCCGAGGCCGAGGCCGAGGCAGGGGAAGAAATCAATATCGTCAACAGCAGCAAGTGTCGAGTGTGACTATTCCTTATCAGCAGCAGCCAATGCAGCAACAACAACAGGTTCAGCAGCAACCAATGCCACAGCAGCAGCAGCCTCAGCAGGGGGCACAACAAACTCAGAGAAAATTCCAGGGTGGTAAGCCGAGAAGGGTGTTCGAGAAGCCTCCCTCTAACTATGCTGATTTATTGCAGACCTTGTTGGGATTGAATCTGGTGGAGAAAAGAACCTTGGCACCGATAACGGGAACTCCCCCGTTCGGCTATGATGCAAATAGGCGCTGCGAGTTTCATTCCGGGGCCCCGGGCCATGATATAGAAGGTTGTCATGCTTTTAAGCACGTTGTGCAGGATCTCTTGGACAACAAGTCTATCAACTTCGGAACGACCGGTGCGAATATAGTCCAGAAACCCATGCCTAATCATGGGGCGAATGCCGTGCTGACTGAGGAAGGTCTGAATCTGATTATGAATGTTGAGGATTTGAAGACGCCGCTGAGCGAAATAAAAAGCCGACTGTTGCAAGGAGGTGTTTACCCGGGTTGTAATGAGTACTGCTTAGATTGTTGGGCCCTGTCTGGGGGGTGTGAGGATCTGAAGAAAGGCATTCAGGCCTTGATTGATGAAGGTGTATTGCAGTTTGATAGAACAGCAACTGATGAGCCGGCAGGAGCAGTGGTGGATAATCGGAGTGATGTTGCCACAGTGACAATTCCTAGGAAGACGATCACCATTTCAGCACCAGCTCAGCGACCACCGATTACTATAACTAAAGCCGGGCCAATCCCGTATGAGAGCACGAAAGCGGTCCCATGGTCATATGGGCTAGAGGTGTATTGTGACGGGATTAAAATCGATGTTAACAAGCAGTCAGCGGAGGTTGTGGATAATGTTGTGGGCTCAGGAGGCATGACAAGAAGCGGCAGGATCTTTATATCTCCTGAAGTGGAAGCCGAAAGGATAGCGAAAGGAAAAGGGAAAGCGGTGGAAAATGTTCCGGTTCAAGCAAATGAAAAAGAAGCAGCATCTAAGGATGTCGAAGAATTCATGCGCTTAATTCGGAAAAGTGATTATAAAATCGTGGAGCATCTGCAGCAAACGCCATCCAAAATATCTATTCTGTCATTGCTGTTGTGTTCAGAGGCTCACCGAAATGCTTTGCTGAAAGTCCTGGACACTTCTTTTGTACCACAGGATGTCTCCGTGAACCAGCTAGAAGGAGTATTGGCACATGTAAATGCGGGCCACAGTCTGGGCTTTACTGATTTCGACTTGACTCCGAAAGGAAGGGATCATAATATGGCATTGCATGTATCTGTTGAGTGCAGAGGGTCGACAATGTCGCACGTATTGGTTGACACCGGGTCGTCTTTGAATGTGCTGCCTAAGAAGGCTATGATGAAGCTGGATGTTCGAGGAATTTTGTGCACACCAAGTGATTTGGTAGTCAGAGCGTTTGACGGCACGCGGAGAACAGTCTTCGGATCGATCACATTGCCTCTGCAAGTGGGGCCGGAAGTGTTTGCAACGGAATTTTATATCATGGATATACAGCCTGCGTACAGCTGCTTGCTGGGAAGACCTTGGATTCACGGGGCAGGGGCAGTCACGTCTACCCTGCATCAGAAGCTAAAGTATATGGTCGGAGACAGTGTAGTCACCGTGTGCGGAGAAGAAGACATTCTGGTCAGCCATCTTTCTTCGTTCAAATATGTGGAAGTCGACGGGGAGATCCACGAGACGCCATGCCAGGCGTTCGAAGGTTTGCGCATAAAGGACAAGAGTCCCGGGCCAAGCAAAGTGCCAGAGATAGCTGTCTCATCGTACAAAGAAGCTCGAGCTCTAGTGGAAGCCGGAGAAGCCAAAGGCTGGGGCAAAGTATTGGACATTCCTGTGAAAATGGACCGGTTCGGACTGGGGTACCGACCGTCGTCATCAACTCCTTCCGTGGGGGCCCCTCATTTCAGAAAGTCAATCACCATCTCTGCCAGTGGAGTATGCCATGAATCTGTCAATGCTGCTTCAGAATCCGACGAAGGGGACAGCGACTGTGATATGGATGCCTGGATTCAGCCAAGCACGCCAGGACAAGGACTGTGCAACTGGTCCATTCAGGAGCTTGTTCCTGTGACTTTTAAACAGTAATGCTTTGCTTTATTAATTGTTGAACAATCTGATGTCTTGCCCGGGGCATCAGGATTTGCTTAGGGCTGTGTTGTTATAAACATTGCTTCGTTAATCATTAAATAAATGGCGTTTTTTTTTTTTTCATGTGCAAATACTGTAATCCCTGTCTTTCTTGTTTTGTATTTTTCAATAAAATGGCAACGTGGTTATCCGCTTTATACGCATTTTGAAGCACTTAACCCTTTCTTTTGCAGGATAACATTTTCAGATGACATCCTTGAACCACCTATGACTCGTCCCGACTTCGAGCACCCGGTATTCCAGACCGAAGAAGAGGTTGTCGAAGATAGCGACGTTCCTGAAGAACTGTCTTGGTTGGTGAAGCAAGAGGAAAGAGCCATTCTGCCTCACGACGAGGTTATCGAAATTATCAATTTGGGGTCGGAAGGGGTTGAGAAAAATATTCGTATCGGAGCCGCACTGCAGAGTGATATCAAGCGAAAACTGGTTGAAATGCTCCGAGAGTATAATGATGTATTCGCTTGGTCGTATCAAGATATGCCAGGGCTCGATACAGATATGGTTGTGCATCGTCTGCCACTGAAAGAAGACTGCCCGCCTGTCAAACAAAAACTTCGCAGAACTCGCCCAGATATGGCAATGAAGATCAAAGAGGAGGTTCAGAAACAGTGGGACGCTGGTTTCCTGGCTGTGACGAAGTATCCCTCATGGGTTGCTAACATCGTACCAGTGCCAAAGAAAGATGGCAAGGTTCGAATGTGCGTGGATTATAGAGATTTGAATAAAGCTAGCCCAAAAGACGATTTTCCACTTCCTCACATTGACGTGTTAGTGGACAATACTGCTCAATACTCTGTATTCTCCTTCATGGATGGCTTTTCAGGCTATAATCAGATTAAAATGGCGCCAGAGGATATGGAGAAGACTACTTTCATAACGCCTTGGGGAACATTTTGCTATAAAGTGATGCCCTTTGGTTTGAAAAATGCTGGGGCAACATATCAGCGTGCGATGACAACTCTTTTTCACGACATGATGCATAAAGAGATTGAAGTTTATGTTGACGATATGATTGCCAAATCCCAGACGGAGGAAGAGCATCTGGTGAATTTGTTGAAGTTGTTTAAAAGGCTTAGGAAGTTCAGGCTGAGGCTGAACCCTAACAAATGCACCTTCGGGGTGAGATCGGGTAAGCTCCTGGGGTTCATAGTAAGCGAAAGAGGAATAGAGGTCGATCCTGCTAAAATAAAAGCGATTCAAGAAATGCCGACGCCTAAAACAGAGAAAGAGGTGCGCGGGTTTTTGGGGAGATTGAACTACATTGCTCGGTTCATATCTCACCTGACTGCTACGTGCGAACCATTATTCAAGCTGTTAAAGAAAGATCAAGCTGTAACGTGGAACGATAATTGTCAAAAGGCGTTCGACAAAATAAAGAAGTATCTGCAGGAGCCTCCTATTTTGATACCCCCAGTAGCAGGGAGACCCTTGATAATGTATTTGACGGTTCTTGAGGGAAGCATGGGTTGTGTTCTCGGTCAACACGACGAGACGGGGAGAAAAGAGCATGCGATCTATTATCTGAGTAAGAAATTTACAGACTGCGAATCTCGATACTCAATGCTGGAGAAAACTTGTTGCGCGCTAGCCTGGGCCGCCAAGCGTTTGAGGCAGTACATGCTGAATCATACAACCATGCTCATCTCGAAGATGGATCCGATCAAATATATATTTGAAAAGCAGGCGTTGTCAGGTAGAATTGCCAGGTGGCAGATGATCTTGACCGAATATGATATTCAATATGTCTCGCAAAAGGCGATAAAGGGGAGTGTGTTGTCTGAGTATCTGGCGGAGCAGCCTATTGAAGAGTATCAATCGATGAGATTTGACTTTCCTGACGAGGATATCATGTATCTCAAGATGAAGGATTGCGAAGAGCCGTTACCAGACGAAGGACCAGAGCCGGGGTCCAAATGGCAGATGATATTTGATGGAGCTGTGAATGCTTACGGTAGCGGGATAGGGGCAATTATCACTACGCCGCACGGGTCACACATCCCGTTTACTGCCCGATTGACCTTTGCCGTTACCAACAATGAGGCCGAATACGAAGCTTGTATAATGGGGCTTGAAGAAGCCATTGATTTGCGAATCAAACATTTAGACGTATACGGAGACTCAGCTCTGGTGGTGAATCAGATCAAAGGGGAATGGGAGACACGGCAGCCCAATTTGATACATTATATGAATTATGCAAGGAGATTGTTGCCTTTCTTCGACAAAGTTGAATTGCATCACGTGCCACGGGCAGAAAATCAAATGGCTGACGCCCTTGCCACCTTGTCTTCCATGTACAAGGTCAATTTCTGGAACGAAGCTCCCCAAATCACTATCTCTCGGTTGGACAGGCCAGCTTATGTATTTGCTATTGATGAAGCGTCTGATGGCAAACCGTGGTATTTTGATATCCTTAATTTCCTGAAGAATAAAGAGTATCCGGCTGGGGCATCCAGTCAAGATCAGAAGACTCTCAGGAGATTAGCGGGTAATTTCTATTTGAACCCGGATGGCGTCTTATACAGAAGAAACCACGACTTGGTGTTGTTGCGTTGTGTAGACGAGAAAGAGGCAAAGCTTCTCATGGAGGAAATTCACGAAGGTGCATTCGGTACGCATGCTGGTGGGCATGCTATGACGAGAAAACTGCTGCGGGCAGGTTATTTTTGGCTGACGATGGAAACTGATTGTTTCAAATTTGCAAGAAAGTGCCACAAGTGCCAAATTTATGCTGACAAAATACATGTGCCTCCGAGTCCTCTGAATGTGATGTCATCTCCATGGCCATTCTCGATGTGGGGAATCGATATGATCGGAAAGATTGAGCCGACGGCTTCTAACGGGCATCGGTTCATCCTCGTAGCAATCGATTATTTCACCAAGTGGGTGGAAGCGGCGTCTTACGCAAATGTAACGAAGCAAGTGGTGGCTAGATTCATCAAAAGAGATATCATTTGCCGATACGGAATTCCCGAGCGGATAATCACGGATAATGGTTCTAATCTGAACAACAAAATGATGAAGGAGCTCTGTCAGAATTTCAAGATCGAACATCACAACTCCTCCCCTTACCGACCCAAGATGAATGGCGCTGTCGAAGCGGCCAATAAGAATATCAAGAAAATCGTCCAGAAAATGGTGGTGACTTATAAAGATTGGCATGAAATGCTACCTTTCGCTTTGCACGGTTATCGTACGACGGTACGCACATCAACCGGGGCAACTCCGTTCTCGTTGGTATACGGAATGGAAGCGGTATTACCATTGGAAGTTGAGATCCCTTCTCTGAGGGTATTGCGAGACGTTCAGCTGGACGAGGCAGAATGGGTAACGAATAGATTGAACCAACTGAGTTTGATGGATGAGAAGAGGCTAGCTTCTCTGGCATACGGTCGTTTGTATCAAAGACGAATGAAGAAAGCGTACGACAAGAAGATACTTCCGCGAAGCTTTCAGACGGGCGACCTTGTGCTGAAAAGGATTCTCCCGCCGCAAGCAGATCACAGGGGCAAGTGGACCCCCAACTACGAAGGGCCATACGTTGTCAAGAAGGTCTTTTCAGGAGGAGCTTTATTGTTGTCCACAATGGACGGGGAAGACTTTGCATCACCTGTGAATTCGGACGCAGTTAAAAAATACTTTGCTTAAAATAGACCCGCTGGACAGAAAAAAAGAGAGTCCAGGCAAAAATGGGGCATCCTGGCGAACCAAAAACAGAATGAAAGGTTCGGGCAAAAGTTAGGGATAAAATTGAAAAAATGTACACCCGCGAAGTTGAAAACCTACACTGGGCGGCTTCGGCAAAAAGGGGTATCCCGGTGAGCTGAAAACCCGTAAAGGGCGGTTCACGCAAAAGTTAGGGATTTGAAAAGCAAATGACTGCGGTCCGAATTCGAATTCAATGAGCATCAGTGCGGGAGAATATGTTTGAGGAGTCAGTTATCGAATACAACCTCTTCAGAAGTCGGATACCGGGAAAGTATAAGAGTCGGACGAATCATGGGAGGATCAGTTCGTGGTGCTCATCTGCATCCAGTTGCCGACATGTGTACAAAATTTAATTTGTCAATATTTATGCTTCTTGTGAATACTTGCATACTTGTATATTTGCTTTGTGTAGCTTCCTCTTTTCAGGAGTTACATCCCGTGTACAAAAACTCCGCCCATTCAGGGGCCCAATCAATGAAAATGTGTTATTCAGTACTTGATGCCTGTTCTTTACTGTTTTTGCGCATGATAAAACGCCTAAGTTTATTGAAGCTAGCATGAGTATAACATCACTGGCCCTTGCCAACAATTGTTAAAGCTTTGAATTAACTGAGTGTAACGTCACTAACCTGAATTGATTTGATTGCATAGGCTTGTCGTGTCTTGTTTGTGTTGTCGCAGGTTTCATAACCGTACGAGGAAGATGATCAAAAGATTGCAATAGTGAAAAGCTTGATCCCCACGCAGGTCATGCATGTTTTTCCTGAAGAAGGATAGAATTCCCCAGCTAGCCATAGCTTATCCAAAGGACGTGCTCCAGAGAAGTTACTCGTCTTCAGCAGAGTTTGGCGATTCCGAGATCGTCAGGCTGTATTCAGACAGGTTCATTTCCCCCCGCAGGGTCATGCACTCTCCCCCAGTGGAGTCAGTTAATTTTCCCCAAGAGAATCCAGTCATCCCCAGCGGAGTTCTCTTTTCAGTAAATGTTCTTTCCTTCCAGTGGAATTCGAAGGTCAAGGCTCTCCAACGCAGAGTCGATGGTGGGTCCTGTCATTTATTTTGGCAGGAATACTGGTGATATCAGTTCATGTTCCAGCAGAAAGATCAATCATACCAGGTGCGTCTGCTATTCCCCAGCAGAGTTATTATTCCCCGGCAGGGGGTTACTTCAACAAGACGTGTGGTTTGAGTTCCCAACTTCCCTACAGGGTCGGCTTCATCCTACCGGCATTTATTTTGCCGGAATAATTTTGTAGCATCAGGCTATCCCCGGCGAGTCGACGTTATCCTTCCAGCATTTATTTTGCTGAAGCAGTTTCTGTACTCTAGTAGTCCAGGTGGAGAGAGCTCTTGCTCAAATAAATTACCAAACAGTCAAGGTCTCGGCAGGAGATATTCAATGACAATGTCAGTTTCGGCGGTATTCCCCCCACAGAGTTATCGTGATGAAACTCTCTTTGCCTCTAGCAGAATCATTCATGCAAATGTATCTTATTTTCCCCAGCCAGAGTGGCCAGGATAAGAATCTCCTTATTCCCAAGCAGAGTTCGTTTGTCATCAACGAGTCGCATGAATCAGAATTTCGAAGCAGGTGTCCGATAGTTGGTTTTCAGACATCCCCAGTAGAGTCCGCCTCAAAGTCGCTGTCACGTCAGTGCTAAGAAGTTTATGGGTAAGGATCATTGAAGAACTAAGTCCTGACGTGGACCATTTACTCCTAGAATGACGGGGTCTCTTCAGAAGTGGGCGTCCTAACGTGGACAGGTTTGTTTACCGGATTGGTAAGGTGTGTTAATCCTGACGTGGATAGATTCGGTCTTTTGAAATTTGGAGAAAGGGAGGTTATGACGTTGACAAGAGATTGGTTGCTATTCGTGTTGGTATCCTGACGTGGATCATTTTGTTTTCGGCAGATATCTTTATTCGTAATGGTGAAATGTGCGTCCTGACGTGGACAAGTTTGTAGTTCTTTGTGATGACAAGATACAAGAATCCTGACGTGGACAAATTTATCCTTCTTCGTG
The DNA here is from genome assembly GCA_963859935.3 of Lathyrus sativus. NCBI lineage: Eukaryota > Viridiplantae > Streptophyta > Magnoliopsida > Fabales > Fabaceae > Lathyrus > Lathyrus sativus. Next base: position 2,526,609 of record OZ012738.1, read on the forward strand.
TTGTTGGCAAAGTGTAAGTCCTAACGCGGATATTTCCCCAGCAAGTCGAAGGCGCGTGAGTCCTTACGTGGACAAGTCTTATTTCCTCGGTGAGTCGAAGACGCCTGAGTCCTAACGTGGACAAATCAAGACGAGATCAGTGTCCTAACGCGGACAGATCAAAGAGATTATCATTCCTAACGTGGAAAGACGGAGATTCCTAACGTGGAAAGATGTAGTCCTTACGCGGACCTATCAATAGAAGTGATTCCTAACGTGGAAATGACAGTATTCCTAACGTGGAAAGAGAAAGTCCTTACGTGGACAGATTAAGATGGTTTCCTTACGTGGAAAGACGAGTTTATTCCTTACGGGGAAAGGTTGAGTCCTCACGCGGACATATCAAGATTTATTCCTTACGTGGAAAGAAGTTGGTATTCCTTACGTGGAAAGATTGAGTCCTTACGCGGACATATCGAGATGGATTCCTTACGGGGAGACAAGTGCATTCCTAACGTGGAAGAATTTAGTCCTGACGCGGACAGATCCAGACGAAGTCTTATTCCTTACGTGGAAAAATGGTGATTCCCTACGTGGAAAAGAGATTGATTCCTTACGTGGAAAGTTTAGTCCTGACGCGGACAGATGGAAAAGAAGTTTATTCCTTACGCGGAGAAATCGGGGTCCTGACGTGGACAGATTCGAGAAGTTGAGTCCTGACGTGGACAGATTTAGAACTCAAGGTGAATTCATTACGTGGAAAGACGAGTTGTATTCCTTACGTGGAAAGATTGAGTCCTCACGCGGACGTATCGAGATTGATTCCTGACGTGGAAAGAAGTGGACTATTCCTGACGTGGAAGAGTTTAGTCCTGACGCGGACAGATCGAAGAAGATATTCCTAACGTGGAAGAAGAAGGGAATTAGTCCTAACGTGGACAGGTGCAAGAAAAGTTGAGTCCTTACGTGGACAAGTTCAGAAATAGTTGTATTCCTTACGTGGAAAGGCTGGAGTCCTGACGGGGACATGGCAAGTGGTATTGGAGTCCTTACGTGGATAGATTGATGTAGTTTTCCTAACGCGGAAAGAAGATTGTTTCCTGACGTGGAAAGATGAAAGGGTTAGTCCTGACGTGGACAGACGCAGAAAAAATGATTCCTAATGTGGACAGGTGTTACTCCTAACGTGGAAGAGTTTTATTCCTAACGTGGACGATGCGGTTTATGGAAATGCAGACGAATTATCCCCAGCGGAGTTGCCGAGATTTTTCTGGGATAACAGCAAGTGGAGTCCTAACGTGGACAGGTTTTAGTTGAGATTTCTTTGTATTGACGACAGACAGAGTCCTAGCGTGGACAAGCAAGCAATCTGTTATGACAAAATCCTCTTCAGGACGATGAAGACAACCCCCAGCACGGTCGCGCGAGATCAGTGGGTTACTCTAACAGTCAGATTCAGCTGATGAATGTCATTCCTCAAGCAGGAGCGTAGTTTATTTCTGCGGTTGGCAAATTTCTGGTTTCACTAGTATTCAACCGTCTCGTACCGCGAATGTCTGAAGGCTCCGGGCCATTCACCCAATCGGGTCCAAGTCGCTTGAATAGGGGCAGCTGTTGCACCCTAAAATTTGCCCAACCTTATTCAATTGGTTTATGTTTCAATATCATTAGCATTTGCATATAGAGTCATGTGCATAGTCTAATCATCTGCATAGCATAAGCATAGCAAGTCATTCAACAGGGGACCAATCATTATTTTCATCTCTAGAGGCCTAGCAAGAGGTTATTATTCCAATTCAATCCTATTCAAGTCATCAAGAAAGAATTTGAAAGCAAAGAGTTCAGCAGATCAAGTCTTGAGTCCATCTCTTAGCTGAGGGTATCTGAGGATCAACAAGAGGGTTATGAGCTGTGAAATGAAAGCATGGGGAGCATCTAGACATCTTGAGAGACTTATAAAGTCATTTGGAGAAGAAAGCAAGTCATTGATGAAAGCACAAGAGCTATAGTGGAAGACAGTCAACTAGGGTTTCATCTGGGTCAACCCTAGGTCAACCCTAGGTCAATTGACTGACTTAGGAGGGCATTCAAGTCTATTGGAGAGATGTGGGGATCATCATTGAGCATATAAAGAAGGATATGGAGATATGACAAGGAGAATTCAAGAGAAATCAAGGAGAAGAGGAGTTACTAAATTAGGGTTTCTCTGTAAAATCCCCTAGTTTAGGTCAAATTTCCAAGCAAGATAAGTCAAAATGCTAGCTTCAAATGGCTTCTTGGCCAACATGAAACTTGTAGAGGATCTCAAGACCTTTAATTTGAGTGGTGGAAGACCTCAAGGAGATTTATAGAACTCAAGTTATGGTCCTTGCAAGTTATAGGTCATCTGGGGTGTCTGAATTTTTGTCTGAGAAAGTGACTTGACTTCCAAGCTAGTTTTGCCCCTCAAGGAGATTTCAAATGAATTCTTGGTCAACATAAGAATTGTTCCTCATTGTCTTAGCTTTCTAGAATGGTATGGTATGCCTTCATATGATGTGGAGAACTCAACTTATGGTCTTGACAAGCAAAGGGTATTTTGGGCATTTGTGAATTACAGGTCATTTTAACCTATACCCAAAACTCATACAAGGAGGCCTCAAATGGAAAAACTTACAACATCAAACTTGCTCCAAATGGGATTTTAAGTCTAGAAAGAAGGTCACAAGTTATTGGAGAAGCTCATAGCATGGAATTACACAATTGGTCAAAATATGAACTAAAAAGGCTTATAAAGTGAATAATTTCAAGTTGGAAAATGGTTTGGGAGATTTACAAGTCCAAATGGAGACTTCCAATATATGATTTTGAATGGAAAAACAATTCTAAGAACAATGGTTCACACACTTTTTTGAGTTTAGAAGGAAAAAATGAAGTTATCCATGGTTGCTTATCATTTAAGAAACATAATCAAAATGGATCAAAATTTGAAAACAAGGGAATGTGCAAGATGGATCTAGAATGTTCATTTGGGGTCTATATATTCATGAAATGTGCATTGATCAAGGGTTGGCCTCATTTGCACCAAGAATTCCACAAAATCTCTCATACTTTTCCATAAAAGTTTCATTACAATTCTCTCAAAACCTTCAACAACTTTCATCATAATCAATTCAATTCCACTCCACCATCATCATAGACCATAATTGAAGCAAGTTTCTGGTGGTTATCATCCATTTTCGAGTGCTTTTCTCAAGATCATCAAAATCAAAAGTTCAAGTGGATTGCATGATTCAAGCAAGGAACCTCCAAGTTTGTGCATACAGAATTAAGTTCTTCAAGGATTGATCAGGATTCAACACTTGAAAGCCTCAGATCTTTCATCTCCATAGCTGTTTCTCAAGATTTCTTACAAGGTAAGTTTTCAATCAAACTGCTTGATCCAGTTAGTTAGGCATGATTTTGTTAGTGTAGAATTGATCTAGGTGGTTAGGAGATTAGGTTAGATGAATTTGGAGAGTTTTGGTGATGGTTAGTGACAGGTGTAAGGAACTGTTTGTGTTCGAATCTCTTGGATGAAGGTGTTATAATTGCAACTTGATAGCATGTGTTAATCTCCATTAGGTGTAGTTTAATTTAGGCTAAGTCTGAGGAAGAATGGTGAAGGTCTATACCAGTGCATTTCAATGGAGGCAGGATGTTGACTCAATCGAATTTGTTGATGTGGTGAATTTCAAAGTGAATTGATGCCCTAAGCTTGTAGAGGGAGAGATTTGGAACAGATTTCATGTTTACAGCATGGGGATTGGTTGCGTGTATGATGAGAACGAAGAGGTGGAAGGTAGGTCGTGCATGGCTGCCATGGAGAAGATAAAACCCTAGGTTGCAGGTCGTTTGGAGAAGACGTAATCAGGGCCATTCATTGCGCCTTGGACCTTTGACTTAGGGTAGGATCTAATGGCTGTAGTTCAATCTGAAATTGGAGGGAGATTACCCTGGCCCTAAACGCACCGTTTCATTAATTGAAACGGGCGGGCCTGAGTGCTGTTGATAACCACACCCCCGTGTGAGCCCAAAGCCAATATTTCAACGTGGCTTTCTTACTTCCTTCACCCCCAGCGCGTTGTTATAATTCTGAGTGAATTCTGGGCTTAACCAAAATGCTATGCGCGCCCCCTATTGTTGGCCCATTCTGGATTTATAACTGGGCGAATTTCTTTTCATACCCCCTCTGGCTCATTTTAGTTCATTTTATTTTTTCTTATTTCATTTTAATTTTTCATCATTTTCATAAAATCATAATAAATTCATAAAAAATGCTTTTTAACTCATTCTTTTTACCATATTTTCATGAAAATGTCTAGAATATTATAGAAAAATAAAATTTCATTTTTAGTTTTATTTCATATTTTTTACATATTTTCTAAATAAATAGCATAATAAATAGTTACATTTCATGCATTATTTTTATGATTTTTGTTCTCTCACATGCTTTAATATTTTTTGATCATTCTTTTCATATTGTTTAGATGAGATGTTAAGCTTGTAGAAATATTTTATTTCCTATTTTTAGGAGTTAATTTTAGGTGATTAATAAATGCTTGAATATCATGATCAGAACTAGGGTTTTTAGGTGACAACTTAGGAGTTTAATTTCATTCCCCTTAGGATTTAGGATTTAAATAAATTAGTTATGGGACTATATGGGCTATGGGTAGCTATTAGATCCCTTAGAGAAAAGTCAGGATTCCCCTACTGATATTATTACTGTCTGTATATCTGCTGTCTGGTGTGGTGTGCCCTCTGGGGATTGTTGATTGTTTGATTGGGTATTGGGTTTGTCTGGGGCCCTGGGGAAGCTGAAGATTTGTGGAGATGAAGCCATTGGAGATTCAAAGACTGAAGATCAACTGCCAGAGTTGAGGAGGAGTTTCCTGCTATCAGTTGCTGAGGAGACTAGGGTTTAGGAGCTAGGCAGAGCTCTAGATTAGAAAGCTTGTTTCTCAAACATGGATTGCCTGGTCTGCATCCATTCTTCTCTGTGATTCAGAGTCTCTCTAAGACACTCACCCCCTTCCTTTGGAAGGCTTGGTGATAGTGTCTGTGAGATAGAACTCTTGAGAGAAAATGTCTCTTTGTGTTAGAAGCAGTCTGTTCACCACCTTTGGTAGTCAGCTGATTGCTTAACACTCAATTCACTCTTGTGACTAATCCCTTATCCTGGAGGTTTGAGCTTGAAGAAAAGCCATTGCAGATGGAAGACTGATGATCAAAACCCTTGCCTGAAGGTCATGAAGATGGAGATTGATGCTTGCGGAAGCCTGTAGTTGATTGGAGATTGCTTGAAGCCAGTTGTTGATTCAGAGCTGCTGATGCTGCTTCTTTTGCTGTTGTATTTCATTGCTGATGTATTGATTGGTTTTCTGGGCTGTATTGTTTGCTGTTTACCCTGCTGGGTTGAAAGTGAAGCCTGTTCACTTTCGCCTATTGTTTTCTAGGTTCGAGGTTGAGTGGGACTCCCTTGCCTCGCTTGTATTGTTGCATCCATGCATTTTACTGCTTTACTGTATATATATCTGTTATTGTTTATGTTTCTGCCTATCCCGTAGGATCTCTGTTTCTCTCTGTGCAAGAGAGGAGCATGATAGACACTAGGTCTTAACCCATGCATGATAACATTAGGTTAGTTTGTTTCCCTTCGCAACCGTAGGTTAGAGTTCTGTCTCTTTCTTTCTCAAAACAAACAGAAAAACACATAAAGATTTCAAACACAATAAAAGACACTTCTTCCGTAAAAGAATGTGAACTCATCAAGACGTCATTTTTGTCCTCTTGGACTGTTAATCAGAAAAACCTTTTTCAGAAGGAATAAAATCAACCAAGACAGACTTGTGTCGTACGAGGCCCGAACTACGTTTGCTCTGATCTTTCATGCTGTATGAAAGTACGTAGGCATAGGATGCGATATCCTAGCGAGCAACCTTCCCCTCCTTTCCCGTAGGTAGGCGAACTACGTTGACTCTGATTTCTCGTTCCAGACGGGAATACGTAGGCATAAAGTGCGATACTTTGCCGAGTCATTTTTATTTTCATTCTCTTTTTTCTTTTCAACCCTTGACCTATAGTTTAGATAGAATAACAATCCATACCCGAAAACAAGCGTGGATCCCGTCGAGTACGACGGACGTGAGGGGTGCTAATACCTTCCCCTTGCGTAACCGACTCCCGAATCCAGGTTTTGGTTGCGATGACCATACCTTTCCCGTGTTGTGCGAGGTTTACTCTGAGCGTTTCCTTTCCCTCCCGTGGGATAAATAACGCACGGTGGCGACTCTTCTGTTCAGCCGGCGCCGATTTTCGCAGTAGCGACAGAGGGCAGATAAAACAGTTTGTTCCTGAAATTTCTGAGGCATTTGACCAAGGTTTCCTCAGAAAGCATTATATGTGGAAATAAACATACAATATTTTGAGTGAATAAGAGACTTAGGAAGAAATTGACTTAGGCTAAATTTCCTGGCTACAAAGTTGGGTTGGTATGCAGTCAGTCTTATACCGCTTGCTCCATGTGAGCCTCGTCCATAGAGGAGTAGGCCGAAAACAATCCATAAGGACACCACATATGTCTTTTTCCCATTCAATAGTAGGTCTAAGGAAAGGTTTGCGAAACCATGTCAAACTACATTGTCGAGCGACAAATGGCGCCACGGTGGAGTTAAATGTTTTGCTTTCATAAAACATAGAGACGTATTTCTCGAGCGTTTCTTGTAACAAAATCTTGCCTTCCTCAAGGGTGATACAGGCAAGTCAGGCACCTTCAGCACCCACTGTCACACTAGAGGGAGTGTTAGAATGCAAGGTAGACACAAAAGTAGCATTGAGCCACAATTGCAATAATCAAATGGGACCTCATATTGGTAAACTGTTAAAATAAGGTCGCTCAATAATCTGACAGGACGACATCCTCAATGACTTGTAAATTTCATATAAGATTAGTTTACTAAGGAACACCTTGTTTTTTTCGTGGAATTGAATGGCCAAAGGCACAAACATCTTTAGAATTTGATCTACAGGGGACAAAAACATAGCAGTTCAACCAATAAGTTAAGAATGTTACATGCGCGTAAGCGTCAACGATTTTATTCGTGGCCATTAATCATATAAAATATTTTCAAATCCGTTCCCTAACTTTAACATCTATATCATATATTATTGAAAAATAGAATGCACAAATTCCAAAAGAAAAGAACATTTAATTCATTAATTTTTTTTTACAGAATGTCTCTCACTCTATTAACACTACATTACTTAATGATTCTAGTTTTTTTTTAATTGTATGATTTCCATTAACGTTTTCGAATAACAAAAACGATTTATAAATTATAACAAATATAAAATATAATACTTTTGATAAAAATATTATTATATTTAAAAAGTTTCACTTAAAATACATTTAGACCCTAGCATATATCGAACCACCCTGTTTAAATTTATATGAATTCCACCCATTATGTAAATTTTATGTAAAATTAATGAGATACATATATCTTTTATGCAATATAAGATAATACATTGGTATGTATATACTAATTAGAAAGTGTGTTTATTTTATAGTATTATTCTTAAATTTAATATTACTGATTCTAAAGTTTTTAATTTTCGATCACTAACATAAGAATTTATGTCAACCTTGACTTTAATTGACTTCGTATATTAATATGTAAAGGTTAAGGTTGCAATGTTCCATTTGTTTACTTTGGTCCTATTGCAATCAACATCCTAACGTACCATCATCCTGAAGCACAACAACCAATTTCTAGTCAGCATGGCCACCTTTTATGACATACACCTTCAATTTATTAATCATGTTTTTGACAGTTAATTATATATATATATATATATATATATATATATATATATATATATATATATATATATATATATATATATATATATATATATATATATATATATATATATATATATATATATATATATATATATATATATATATATATATATATATATATATATATATATATATATATATATATATATATATATATATATATATATATATAAGAGTATGAATAATATTACTTAATAATTCTTAATTACAAATTCAAATCGTATTAAAAATTAAAATATAATATATAATAGAACAATTTTCTTATTCATTATTCATTCTATATTAGATGGAGTATAATGTTTGATTACTCTACCTTATCATTCTTTCAAAGAAAGGAATATTTCTCTTTTGAAATTCTTTAAGAGATCCTCGTGCAAGCATATTTATAATAATTAATGCTACTATTTACAGTTTTACATTCACACGGCTTTTAAAAAACAAAGCACATAGATATAATAACTAATGCTTCTTAAAATGAAAATTATAATACCTAATTAATCAAATTATATATCCCACTCAATTATATGGTGCGTGAAAGTTTAAATTTGAAACTCAAATGATATATATGAATATATCAAATTTCATTTGAGACATTTTAAATATATAATATCATTTTAGTTAATAATATTCTCTTCACAACTTTTATAAATTTTTTTTATATATATTCTATCACAAATTTATATATATCTTTCAATAAATAAAGATTAAAAAACGGAGTATTTAGGTGAACAATGAAACGGTTAGAACAAAGAGAGAAAGAAGAAAGGATAAAGAATAAAGAAGAAGAAGAATTAGGGCTAATTATTTACTATTCACTTTCTCGTCTAAGGTTTACAAATGATTACAAATGAATAACAGTTGGTCTCACTCAACAACCTGAGTGATCTAACCTATTTATAAACTAACTAGATAACTTGCAACCATTTGACAAAGATTTTGATAATACATTCCGACATTACATACTAGAACTAGCTTCAACTACAGTATGTAACCCTTCGATATCAACATGTGACCCAGGTTCGACTTCATGCTTGTCTTCTATCGAAACACATGAAAGCTATTTCTCGATAGAGTTAGAGTTCGACCCAAAATCTCACATTTTCTCTCCTTACTTTTGTTAGAAATTGTTGGAATTAACCCAAAACTTTGAGAATTTCGAATCAATCTTGACGAACAAGATTCAATCAACTGATCGAAATTCCTTGTTCTTCACTCTTCACTTGAGTGAATCAATCACGCCTTGATTGAAAAAATGATTCTGCGCAGCAATTAGTAATGGAAAAAGAAAGAAAAGTTAAATAAGAAAGAAGGTTAAGATTTGACAAAATTTGGGGAAGAAGAAGATGATTTCTGCAGAGTAACTCTCTGCTCTGAAACTGAGAAAATATTATTCAACTGTGCAACTGCACTTTCTGTTGTGTGTTACAATTCAAAATAGGTTTACTCGCTATTTATAATTGAGCTAGCTTGCTCCCTAAGTTAAAGCTCAAAATTTCTATTTTGCTCTAAGTCAAAATTATGTATCAAGCATCCTACTTCTACATTTCGACATCTAACACTACTCGACATTCACACTAAAATTTTCGACACATCCATAGTTTTGTCGAGAACTATCTGGTTTGACACAAGGAATTACATTCTCAACAAAAATATCGGTAAAGTTGAATGGATCCAGGACTGAATCGTGAATGATGTCACATTTCTTAAAAGTATTTCAAGCACTCTCTTGTATGTCTTAGAGTCGGAATACAGGAATATCCAGGAAATTCATCCTTATATCGAATTTGTGCAAGATCGACAAAAACTCAATTTTGTAGCGAATAGTGTTTGGAAATTTGTACAAGAGGAATTCAATTTTTTATGTGATTTATGAATTCTGGAATGAGTTATTTATAGGTTGTGTATGTGTTGTTTCACAAGGTTGTGACCCTTGATGGAAAAACACATTTTAACCAAAAGTTGACATGTTTCCAAGCATTGCATATGTTCATTCTGCAACAGTGCTCAAGTGTCGCCTACAAGCCGCCACTAGCGCCTCTACGCCCACACCCTCGGACCCGGTCCTGGAGCTGGAACCAGCATCGCCGGTGGCGACACCAGCAAGGGGTCGTATGGAAGAGAAAAATGACCTAATGCTTGGGACCACCACATTTGTCCATGTGGCCTTTTGTCCTTTTGTTGAGTTAATGCTCATAACTTTTTATAAAGGCTTTTAAAGAAAGTGAAACTTTCTATATGAGACTATTTCCCAATAATTTATTGGTATTTGCTCACTTCCACTTTTCTTGCCATTTTTTGGAACACACCCATGGATATTTAATGTTCATAAATTACAAAAATCTCTCACTTGTTCTAATAATGACAAGACCAATTTCAAAAAAGAGAAACAGAGAATTTTAATACAGTTAAGTATCTTTCAATTTTAACTTAACCTTAGTAAGAATAACGCAAAGTCTAATCGGAATGTTAGGTAGTTATGCTTTGAACTGTTATCCCTTATGACTATACCGTCGTTACCTTACACACACTCTTTAATGGTTCTTCGCCTACATCTCTCGCATAACACTATTTATTGCCATGTGCTTTTCTTGTTTTCATGAATTTTTTATGAGAGAAACTCCAACTCTCACTTTGAGATGACACCATCTCGAAATTCACATAGGTGAAGTTCATATTGTATCCTTTTTCGACGAGACACATACCATCGATATTGAACCTCATTAAGAGTTTAAATAAAAACTCAACCCTCATTTAAAGGTCAACATTATCATAAAATGTTCGACAAACATCCAAATCAACAAATTGTTATTACCCATTGAATCTTGAGGTTAATGTTCTATCAACGTAAGATTGGGTTGTCTCCGTTGTCGGAACTCTTACTCAAGGAGTTTAACCACATGCCTCTCAAGGTTGTTTTTAGTAAGTCTCTAGCCAGTGGCTTAGTAAATGGGTCATCCAAATTATAGCTCGTTCGTATATAGGTGAGTGTAATGATTCCATCTTTAATCAATTTTCTCACGAAAGTATGTCTAAGACCAATGTGCCTAGACTTTCCATTGTATACTTCATTGAACACTCTTGATAGGGTGGCTTGGTTATCACAATGTATCAATACTTTTGAAACATTTTCTTTAGACAATGGACTTCCAATAGAAGGTCTCGCAACCATTCTGCTTGTTGACTAGCGGAAACAAGATCCACAAACTCTAATTCCATGGTCGAAAGAGTAATGCATGTTTGTTTCTTTCTCTTCCAAGAAATCACACCTCTAGCTAATGTAAATATCCACCTATTTGTAGATTTATGATCTCCACTACTCGATATCCAAATTGCATAAGTATATCCGTCTAGTATGGCAGGAAACCTACCATAGTGAAGACCAAGATCTTTTGTCTTTAAGAGGTAACCAAAAATTCTGGTTATGGCCTTTCAATTTCACCAATTGGATTACTAGTCAATCTACTCATCTTACAAACTGCAAATGCTATGTATAAGATCTTTCATCTTGAATGTGAAAGTCAAATTTTTTGTTTGTTTCTAAGATTCTATTTATCTCATTGCTAATGATCAACATATAGACACAAGAATATTACAATGTTTCCATGCACCTTTTTATACAAACATTTGTTACAAGAATTTGGAGTAAATCCATTTAAAAGTATGACAGAGTCAAACTTTTGATGTCATTATTTTGGTGCTTGTTTTAAACCATAGAAGGATTTGACAAGTTTGCAGACTTTTTGTTCATTTCCAGAAAGCACGTAACCTTATGGTTGTTCCATGTAGATTTCCTCAACGAGATCTCCATTTAAGAATTTTATTTTAACATCTATTTGATGAACTATAAGATTATTCAAAGAGGCCAAGGCGAACAATACTCTAATTGTTGTTGTTCTTGCCACTGGTGCATATGTGTCAAAGTAATCAACGCCCTCTTTTTATCTAAATCCTTTTGCTACTAATCTTACCTTATATGTGTTTAATGTACCGTCACTATGATACTTATTTTTAAACACCCATTTACATCCAATGGGCCTTGAACCCTTAGGAAGGTATACAAGTTCCCATGTGTGGTTTGAAATAATCGAATCCATTTCGTCTTGGATATCATCTTTCCAAGAAAAAGAGTCGATTGAAGCCACTGCTTCTTTATAGGTTTCTGGATCATCTTCTTATTGAAGAATAATAGGGATATTATGAACATAATTCTTGCAATTTCCTTCTACTAGATAAAATAAAATGAGTTGAGAATCAATTTCATCTGGACCTAGAACTTTAGCTTTTCGGGCTCTTTTGCTTACCCTAGGCTCATGTTATGTTTCAATAATCCGCGAGATACTTCCGGGTTGTACTTCAACAATTCATGAAGGGTTTTCATCATGATATCCTTCATTCGCGGGAATATCAGATTCTTTACCTTCGTGATAAGGTTTTCAGAAAAACTCCACATCTCGAGATTCAACAATTACGTTAGACTCCAGATTTAAAAGTCGGTATGCTTTGTTGTTGGATGCATGTATTATGAAAGCACATTTAATACCTCGAGGACCCAATTTTGTTCTTTTAGGATCCATATTCTTGTAATATGCCACACACCCCCACACTCTAAAATAACCAATATTTGGTGATCTATCTTTCCATATCTCTTATGGAGAAATACCAGTTAACTTTAAAGGAATCCTATTCATTATATGGCATGCAGATAGTAATGCTTCACCCTAAAAATTAAATGGAAATTTAGAATGAATTAACATACCATTTATCATTTTTTAATATGTTCGATATTTTCTCTCGGCTAGACCATTTTGTTGTGGTGTACGAGGTGTAAACCATTAATGTATAATGTCATATTCTTCACAATATGCATCAAATTTCGTAGAAAAGTATTCACTGCCCCTATCACTTCTAAAAACTTTGATACTTCTACCTAATTGATTTTCTGCGTCCGCTTTATAGATTTTAAAGGCATTAAAAGCATCATCTTTATGCTTTAAAAGATATACGTGCGTGAATATAGAGCAATCATCAATAAAGATTATGAAAATTCGGTTTCCCCCACGGGTTAGCATGCCATTAAATTCACACAAATCAGAGTGCACAAGATCAAGCAAATTTGATTTTCTTTCAACACATTGGAAATGTTTCTTGATCATCTTTGATTTGGCACATATTTCACATCTTTTGAAATCATGATTATTGCATGAGATCAATCCGGATTTAATAGTCTTTTCATAGTACTAATACCAATATGTGCTAATCTAGAATGCCATAAAGAAATAAATTCAACCATATAAGTAAAATTAGATATTTCATTAATAATATTATCATTAATACAAAGTTTAATCATTCCCTTAGTTGAATACCCTTTTCCTATAAATACACCATTAGGGGTCAATATAAGTTTTCTCGATTCATATACAGATTTGATTCCCGGTTTACCTAATTGATCTCCACTAACAAGATTTCTAGTCATGTCGGGGACATGAAGCACATTAATAAGAGTGACTTTCTTTCCGGAAGTGAAGTTGAGTTCGACGGATACGGTTCCAACAACTTCATATCGTACTTCATTTCTCATTTGTACTTCCTGTCTATCAATTGCCTCTGAATAGGTTTTGAAAGTAGCCTTATCATAACAGACATGTAGAGTAGCACATGTGTCATACCACCATCGTTGCACTTTGCCTTTGATTTCCATTACTTCAATCACCGTAGCGATTATGACATCATCTGCATGAACTGCATTGATCTCATTTTTTGACTTGATGTGCCTGCAATCTCGAGCATAGTGCCTGTGTTTTCCACATACAAAACAACTTCTTTTCAGACCTTTCGGACCGCCAAAATTTTGAATTTGTTATGTTCCTTTTTAGGTCCAAGATGACTCTTCATGCCATCGTGTTTCTTTTTTCGTTTGGAAGTCACATCATTGGCGTTGGAAAGACAAGAAAATTATGATTTTTCCCTTTCCTTCGATTCCTCCTCAATTCGAAGATTATGGATTTCATCTAAAGAAAAGTCCTAAGAACTGTGCAAAAATTTCTTTCTATAGCCTTTCCGTGAAGGTGGTAATTTTGCAATGATTGCACCAACTTGAAAGGTTTCAGGAATGTGTATTTTCAATAATAATCAAAATTAAAAGATATCAATAAAAAAATTATAAAGAGGAACCCGTTACGCATTAGAGGAAAATATGATGCATACTTTGAAACTATGTGTTTGCAAGTATAATTATCAATTGATTTTGATGATGACAACAGATGAACCAATTTTGAAGATAACAACTTCATAAGTCAAACGACTTGTGGATTTTGATCAAAAAGATAAAAAATTCTTTAAGTCAAACGATTTGTGGACGTTGAGAGTTTTCTGTGACATAGGGAGTTAATTTCAACTATCAAAGGAAATCTTCTGATGATATCGCCCAATCAAGAAGATATCTAAAGCTTCACCAAATAAAATATTCAAGATTCAGTTGAACTACTAAAGTTGTGGTTGTTTCAGGAAGGAAACTTGAAGATCTTAAGTGCAAAGTGCGAAAGCCCGTTTGATCCTACTTTTTGCGCCTTTGAGTGATCAATTTAAATGTAACAGTTCAAGAGTAAGTCTTGACATACTATGACAATCTCATACACTTATTAAAACCTATCAAGACTTAAGTAGATTTGATTAAGTAGTTGTAATCAATTTGACATACAAATGATGCAATAATGCACTAACGCAATGGCAGTATTAATGAATACTAGAAAATTAAAAGAAGATAAGGGAACAAGAAAAGATACACAAAGATATATAGGGTTTCGAAGTTTGTCCTTTCTTTGTCTACTCCACTCTTCAATGGTTTTTAAAACCACTGGAAAACAATCATGATCTTCCACGATCTTCCACTATTTTGATATGTTTGATACAAATATTTTAATTATAATAAACTATCACACAATAATTCCCTTTGTTGATGCAGACACTCAAACTGCTAACAAAAAAGATCTCTAAAGATCTTGATCCAATAACCTTGTTATCCACAATAACTTGCTCCAAGTATTTGTGTGTGGCAATCCACCTGATCCCACCAACTTCTTTTCTTAGCGATTTTCATTAGCTAAGCGTTGATTGGACAACTCTCAACTTTGTCTGCGAGTAATCTTTCTCCAACTCCACCAAAGATGAATAACTTTCAACTCCGCCTTACAGAAGTTGATATTTGATCTCACCAAACTCTTCCATGGAATATCCTGAAACTCTCTCCTTGATAGATAATAATAAAGAACAAACATCATTCAAGAAATGATACTCGCAGATGTTAAAAAAAGAAAACTTCACACAAAAACATTAGATACCCCTAATGTACCACTAGTCTCCCTCAACACTCAATCTTTAGTGATGATGATCCTTAACAATGAAAAATGACTAAGGAAGAAGATGATGAATAATGCTAGTCTATCTCATAAACACTTTAAATCACAAGGTGTTATGCAACATATTTGATGTTTATGAAAGAAGAACACACACGCACACACAAGTTTCTTTCTAATTTCTGGATAAATGGGTTTTGGTTCTTGATGGATATCATGAGCTTGATTAGTAATGAACAGTATTACAAGATTAATCAACTCACTCTCTCTAATTTATTTAAACAACAACAAATTGCACAAGAACAAGATGCAACAAAAAAGTTAATCTGACATGGATTAACACTCAAGAAGTTGTTCTAGAGAAGAAGAGAAATATTAAAGGTGCTAGAAATATACACACTAAAGGAGAGAAGATAAATTAACACTTTATCTTAAAAACTCATTTCACCCATTTGGTTTTTCACACTTTTTTTAATGTTGGATCAAAGAAACAACTATTTAAATCTAATACGAAAAAATTTGTTTTGTGAAGCTATAATTCTAGTCAAGAAAAAATCATGATTAAAATCATAAGATATTGTAATTCAAGACAAGTTTAATTCCTGATTCTGGTTAATTTAAGCAAACCCCAAATTTAGCTTTATGGAAACACTTGATTCGAATCATGGTTATTACTTGATCCAACTCACAAGAGTCTGTGATTTGAGTTAGTCTTGTTTTGTGATTCGAATAAAAAATCCATAAGCAAATCCTAGTTTTCACATGGTTCATGATTCGAATTACACTTATTACTTAATTTAAATCAAATCACTCAATATTTTAATTTAAGAGCTTTAACTTGTGGTTCTAACTCTTTTACTTCTTTTTGTAGCAACTTGGATTTCTATGGACACTGTCGAAAAGGAATCAAATCTCAAAAACTCCGAGAGGAAAAGAGAATTCCAACTAGAGGAGAAGACCGATGACACTCGCTGAAAGAATGAAGAAATGAGGAAAATAAAACCCTGAGAAAGAACCAAATAGAGTGAAAAAGAGACACACAAAAAGAACAGACCTGACGACGAAAGCACAACACTACACCACAATTATAGCTTGGAAACAACAGACACTCACAGGAGCCCAGTAGCGCTACAAGAGGATAAAAAGATGTGCAAGCATCTAGAGGAAAATAAGAGAATCAAAAGGATTGATTGTTTTCTTTTGCTATTTTTAATATAATCTCGGAGTTCATCTTTTCTCCTCAATCTCAAAATTTTCCAAAATCAAATAAAATTTATCATTGAAGAAATTTATAAATAAAGATTAAAAAAAATACAAAAACAAAAAATAAAAATACGTCAATTTAACTATTTAAACTTTAAAAAATTATTAAATTGCTTTCTCTCTCTTTAAACCTTTTCATGACAACATCTAAATTATGCAAACAAATTATTATCTAATGAAATTTTCACTTAGGGGTGAGCAAGAGACGGGTCGGGATGGGTTATGATTAACCCTAATCCTGTCCTAAATTTTGATTGGGCTATTTTAATGACCCGAACCCGTACCTAAACCCGTAAAAAAACCCGATAATATATAAGTTAGTTTAGACCGGGTTAATGTAAGACGATATCGGGTTGACCCGAAATATATGGAGAAAAAAATTTAGTGACTTAAAAAGTTTATTATAGTATTTTAAAAAATTTATTTAAATTAGAAATATGAATAAAATCATTAGTATGAATGAAAAACAATGAATACATCTAAAGTCAATTTTTAAAAATAAAAAACATGATATAATTCTATATATGTTATCACATTTTTATTTTCCCTAAATAATAGTAAACAAATGTAAAATAAAAAACATGATGTAAGAGAACTAGAAAAGTGTGAAAGTTGGAAAGTAGGAAGATGTGTACTTAGTATTTGATCTGACCTGATCAGAAGGGGATCACGGGCTGGCCACACGCTGTTGGACTGCTATCAGTTCGCCGGTGATGAGGAGGAGAAGGGGGGTGTACCTGCAAGACACTCTGATGCCAAAGTAAGGAATTGGGCAGAGTGAGAGCAAAGTACATAAGATGGGTAAGAAGTGAATTACCTGACCCTCTTGTGGAAGAGGGTATTTATAGAGAGACCCCAGCGCTGGGCCAACGGTCACTTGTGTTGGGCTGGATTGCCAGGCCCAACCCAGGTGACTGCTAGGGCTTACGTGGCATAGTGAAGACCAGGACGTGGTCTTCGCCCTAGTCCAACTGTCCCATGATCTCCGAAAAGTAGGTTTGACCTGTTCTTTCGGAGGTGGGCAGCTGGTGGATGACGTGTCCCCGTGGAGGGGAGCACGTGGAGAACGTGTGCGGGGCACGTTGCTCTCCCCGTGGAGGGAGAGGGTCATGCCCACGGAGGGTAATGTCCGCTGAGCGGGGAGCCTTCAGGCCGACGTGGGGGTAGGCCTTCCCCGCGGGGGGCCTCTCTGGCTTGTCGGGGACTTCGTGCCCGGACAAAATAGGGCCTGGTGAGCCATTATTGGACTGGACCCGCGTGGTCAGCCCGGGGACCAGGCCAGAACAGTATTTACTCGGTGCATATATTAAATTATGAGGTGGAAAGTAGAAAAATCTATTGTTAATTTGGAATAATCTAAATATATTAATAAATAAAATAAATAAATAGTATCACATAATATTAAGACGGGTTGGATAACCCGAGGGTCAACCCAAACCCGTCTCACTTGATATCGGGTTCATTTTTGAATAGTCATGTTTTTTCATTTTTTTACATGAGACGGGAAAAAAACTAACCTGAAACTATTGAGTTGGGACGGATCTTCGAATTGAGTTGAATTCTGCACACCTCTATTTTCACTTACATAATTTAATACCCTATTAAAATGTAGGAGTCATTCTAGAATTACTATATCAAGTATGATATGTATAGATATATACTTTTTCTATGTATATTCTCTTTCGTTTTCTAATGATAAATATTATTACAAATGTATGTATAGATATGCTTTTTCTAATATTCTCTTTCGTTTTTCAATAATAAATATTATTACAAATGAAGAAAGGCAACTAACGCTTTAAGCATATCTCTTATACCATAATTTTTTCTTTCTTCCATATTGTCACATGGAAATGATACCTTAAAAAAAGACATACAAGTCCCTTTTAAGGTTCAACTTTTAAGTCCAAAATTCAAATATGAACAACGCATGTCATGGAATAATAAATTAAGAAAGAAAAAACCATGTAGAATAAAATAAAGTAAAATGTACGGATAAGCAAAAAACTCTATATTAATTAAGCACGTGACATAAACTCTTCACATGGACAATTAAGAATGTTCTCAGAACAATACAAAATCAACGTCAACAATTGAACATTTTATAGCTTTCTTTCTTCTAAGGTTTATTTATATATAAAGCAATAATTACTCAGAAAAATTGGAATCAGAGAAAGATAACTTCAATCTTTACGAAATTAATCAAACTTGTACGGAACTATGAACACTCATGGATGGAGCAACAATGCAAATGCCTTTGAAAATTTTGAATCTTCCATAACGACACCGTTTCATGACACTTCAGCTCCGGTAGCAGCGGTGGCGGCGCCAATCTCCCGGAATCCCAGTTTTCGGAGCATTTTATTGGCGGAGAATTGGGCGGAGCTACCATTGAAGGAGGATGATACTGATGACATGGTTATCTACGGGACTTTGCGCGAGGCTGCTGCTACGACAGGTTGGTTCCCCGGTAATGGGGTGAACAATGTTGATGTAGGTGTGAAAATTGAAGATCAAGGTGAAAACAGTAGCGCTGCAGCGGCGCGTGTGGTTCACGCGCCACCAAGTAATGGTAAAAAGTTAGGTTTCCGTGGGGTTAGAAGAAGGCCTTGGGGAAAATATGCAGCGGAGATAAGAGATCCTAAGAGAAACGGCGCGAGGGTGTGGCTTGGGACTTACGAAACTGCTGAGAATGCAGCTTTGGCTTATGATCGAGCCGCGTTTAAGATACACGGCTCAAAAGCTAAGCTGAATTTTCCTCATTTGATCGATTCAGATTACACTGAATCGGTTAAGATCACGCGAAAAGGACGCTAGTTGAGTAGGATATTGTGGCATGGATAATGTAATAAAATTTTCCCTTTATTATATGAAGATCATAGTGATATAATAATTTGAGACATAGCAAATTGACGGAGGAATGTTGTTATTCAACTCATGTTCCATGAAGTTGAGAGTTATTGTCAAAATCTTTTACAAATGTGGTTGTTGTTTCATTTTGTGATGATATTTTTGAAGTCTGCATCTAGGTTACTTTCTGTTTGATCAATATGGAAACTAACGATAAATACGCATTGGAAGAAACAGTAATTAATCTGTTTGTATTGGATCATCCTTAGAGAGTGCAAATTGATATTCTACTCTCATGAAGTTATGACTTTTCTTGTCATACTGTTCTTTGGTGTCTCATAAATAGATGAAGAGCTTTTTATCTTAAACTTCTTATATAGTATTTACAAAAACATTTTGTTTAAATTTAAAACAGTTATTGAAAGTTACTCACTTTCTTCTTAAATTATCCGTCTTAAGTTATACTAGTGTTATTTTTTATTTTTTTTTACTTTTTTACATACTAAAAAAGATAATCAACTTTAATACTTTTCAATCAATAATTTTTCTTTTACTTATAATATCATTAATTATTTAACACATTCATTTTTTTCTATGTAATTGTGACAAAAATGCAATTAATCCTATCTTGAATTTTACAAGTGACAATTAAAAAGAAATAAAAAATTATTTAAAAAGTTACACTTAAAAAGAAGCTTAGGAAGTAAGATGTTTTTGATCATTTCATATTATGAGATCGAACTCTAATTAGCATGTCGTCGAAATTTATTCACATGCTATTGTGAAGACCTACATGTTGTAATCGAATTGTGTTTTAATATGTAGTTGTCGAATTGGGTCTTGTGTTAAAGATTCAATTGTTTAATTTATTTTGTATCTTAAGTTAGCTTGTAATGGGTAATTGTTAAAAAACTCATTAATTTAGTATGTTAGGTTTTATTATAAATAGCATATTAGTCTCTCATCTTAAGTGTGGTGTGACAAAACCTAATTAGGGTGAGAGTGTTATTTGTTATTCATGAGTACTTGTAATCTGTTTTATAGAGAAAGTAAAGAATAACAGTTATAACTAATCTTTGTTATTCTCATTTTTTCCTTAACCCTAACCCTTGTGTGTTTCTTGATCATAAAGAAACCGAGTATATTTTATTTTAAGGCATCCTAATTCACAACAAATTGGTGCGGTGAGCGTAGAGAATATGCCTTCAACAAAGTATGAGATTGAAAAGTTCACCGGAGTGAACGACTTTGGTCTGTGGCGCTTGAAGATGAAAGCCCAACTAGTTCATCAGGATTGCTTGGAAGCGTTGAAGGGAGAGGCAACCATGGATGTTGCATTAATGGAAAAAGAAAAGACGGTTGTGATAGAGAAAGCCCACAACACAATATTGTTGAGCCTTGGCGATAAGGTTCTTCGACGGGTATCAAAGGAGACTACGACATCAGAGTTATGGTTGAGACTTGAATGTTTGTACATGACCAAATCTCTAGTGAATCGACTCTACCTGAAGCAAGCATTGTATTCATTCAAGATGAGTGAAGACAAAGTGTTGATTGAACAGTTGAATATGTTCAACAAGCTGATTCTTGATCTTGAAAATATTGATGTGAAGATCGATGATGAAGATCAAGCACTGTTGATGTTGTGTGCTTTGCATAGAACACATGCTCGCTTCAAAGAAACTCTCATATATGGAAGGGAGTCCCTGGCCTTTGAAAAAGTTCAATCAGCCTTGTATTTAAAGGACTTGAACGGACGAATAAGCATAAACCTTCGACGGTTGGTGAAGGTTTGGTCATTGAGGGAAAATTCTTGCGAAAGGTTGGTAAGTTTGACAAGAAGAAAGGTAAAAGTCAGCAGAAGTCTTATAGTTGCGAGACATCTAGTATTCGATGCTATCACTATAAGAAGGAGAGTCGCACAAGAAAAGTGTGTCCTGAACGCCCGAAAGATAATGGCAACGCAACCATTGTTCAAGATGATTTCGACTCATCTGATATTCTTGTGGTTTCAAGTGGCGACTCAAGAAAAGAGTGGATTATGGATTCATGTTGCACTTGGCACATGACTCCAAACAGAGAATTGTTCGAGGAACTATGTGATCAAGATGGTGGATCAGTGCCGCTGGGAAACAACAAAGCTTGCAAAATTGCAGGTATTGGATCTGTGAGATTCAAGCTCCATGATTAGTCAATAAGGTTATTGATTGAAGTAAGGTATGTACATGATTTGAAGATAAATTTGATTTCTCTTGGTGAATTCGACAAGAAGGGATATGTTTTTCAAGGAGAGAAAAGTATCTAAGATTTATGAAGGGGTCGAAGGAAGTCTTGAGAGGCTTGAAGAAACAAGACTTGTATACCTTTGAGGCTGAAGTTGTAAGTGGTTTGACAAATGTTGCATCCATGAAACTGTTGTCGAAAATAGAAATTTGACACATGAGATTGAGCCATATCAGTGAGAGGAGTCTGGTCGAATTAGGGAAACAATATCTGCTTAGAGGAGACAAAGTCGAAAAGCTGAAATTTTAAGAACCCCGTGTACTTGGAAAATCTTGCAGAGTGAAGTTCAATAAAGGCAAACAAACAAATCATGGATCCCTTGATTACGTCCATATTGATTTGTGGGGGCCTGCAAGGTGTCCCTCACACTCAGGAGTAAGGTATTTTCTATCCATAGTTGATGATTATTTCAGAAAGTTATGGGTATTCATCCAGAAGACTAAGGATGAAACTTTTGAAATTTTCAAAGGTTGGAAGACTCTGGTCGAAAATAAGACTAGCAGAAAGGTCAAGAGGTTGAGAATCGACAATGGCCTTGAATTTTGCAACGAGGCATTCAACATCTTTTGTGCTGCCTCAGGTATTACAAGACACAAAACTACTGCAGATACTCCACAACAAAATGGTTTGGCAGAAAGGTTTAATCGAACTATTTTTGAAATAGTTAGAGGCATGTTGGCTAGTGTTGGGTAAAATAAGGTATTTTAGGTTGTGGTTGTTTCGACAATAACATATTTGATAAACAGATGTTCTTCGAATGCGTTAAATATGAAGACACCTTAAGAAGTTTGGTCGGGACATCCACCTAGTCTCGACAGAGTGAGAGTATTTGGATGCGTGGCCTATGCTCACATTAGGCAAGACAAGGTCGAACCTAGAGGCCTGAAATGCATTTTCATGGGATACAATGAAGGAGTCAAAGCTTATAGGCTATGGTTCCTAGATCCAGGTCAAAGGAGGTGTATCATCAGTCGAGACGTGGTTTTCAATGAAGTATAGATGACTTTCAAGAAAACTGATGATGCTGATGAAAAAATGGAATAGGGTGAGATTTATGTTGAGGTGGAGCATGTTGATGTTGAATTGCGTACCCCAGATGGAGTCGAAGAAGAAGAAAAAGCTGATGTCGAAGATTAAGAGACTGATAATGATTAACTGCTAGCAAGAGACAGGTCGAGAAAAGTCATAAAGCCACCTCAAAGACTTGGGTATGCATATCTTATAGCTTATGCCTTAATCTCTGCAAGTTAGGTTCACAGCGAAGAACCTAGAGACTATAAGGAATTTATGAGGAGTCAAAAGAACACTGAATGACTGAAGACCATGAATGATGAAATAAAATCTCTTCATTTGTTATTTTGTTGTTTTATGTGGATGATACTCTAATAGCAATCAGCAATGTCAAAGATGTAATGAGGGTGAAGGATGAACTCAATAAGGAGTTTGACATGAAGAATCTGGGAGCTGCGTCTAGGATTCTTGGGATTGACATCTGAAGAGATAGAAAGCAGACGAAATTATGCTTATCTCAAGAGGCATACATACAGAAGATTCTCAAAAAGTTTGGTATGTCAAATTCAAAGCCTGTTGTGACTCCGAAAAATCCTCAATTAAAGATGAGTATAGATCAGTGTCCCAATACTGATGTCGAAATAGCTTATATGAATAGCATTCCATATACTAATATATTAGGTTCTTTAATGTATGATATGGTTTGTACTAGACCCGACATAGCATATGCAGTAATTCTTGTAAGCAAGTACGTGGTGAATCCTGGAAAGGCTCACTTGCAAGCATTGAAGTGGATTCTAAGGTATATAAATGGGACTTTGAACAGAGTCCTAATTTATGGTGGAGCCTTGGGTGAAGATAGTAAAGCAGAAATTGAAGGATATGTCGACTCAGGTTATGCAAGTTGTATGGATTCCAGAAAATCTATTTTTGTATATGTGTTCACTATTTTGGCACAACAATCTGTTAGAAAGCAACACTTCAGAAGGTTATTACCATATCAACCAATAAAGCAGAATATATCGCCCTAATTGAAGATATGAAGGAAGCATTGTGGCTTGAAGGTTTTGCAAAGGAGCTGAAACTTCAAGGTCGAGTTGTCATTGTTAAATGTGATAGTCAAAATGCAATACACATGTCGAAGAATTCAGTCTATCGTGAGCGAACCAAGCACATTGATGTGAGGCTGCATTTCGTCATAGGGGTAATCGAGCATGGAGAAGTCCAAGTGCTAAAGGTTTTGACAGATCATAATATTACTGATATGATCACCAAGACGTTGTCCAGTTGCAAGTTTTTTTTTCCATTGTATGCAGTTGATAAAGCTGCATGAAGAAAGCTAGTTTGTTTTTTGATGGTAGAGTTAGATTCAAGGTGAAGATTTGTGAGATATTTGATCGAACTCTAGTTAGCATGTCGTCGAAGTTTGCTAACATGTTGTTGTCGAAGACCTACATGTTATAGTCGAATTGTGTTCTAGTATGTAGTTGTCGAATTGGGTCTTGTGTTAAGGATTCAATTGTTTAAGTTAACTTGTATCCTAAGTTAGCTTGTAATGGGTAATTGTTAAAAAGCTCATTAGTTTAGTATGTTAGGTTTTATTATAAATAGCATACTAGTCTATTATCTTAAGTGTGGTGTGACAAAACCTAATTAGAGTGAGAGGGTTATTTGTTATCTTTTTTATAGAGAAAGTAAAGAATAGCAGTTATAACCAATCCTTGTTGTTCTCCTTGTTTTTCCTTAACCCTAACCCTTGTGTGTTTCTTGATCATAAAGAAACCGAGTATATTTTATTTTAAGGCATCCTAATTCACAACACATATTAATTAAGAAATATAATTAATTTTATATAAAAAAATTTTAAATAATTATAAATAAATATAATAATAAATGATAAAATTTATATTAGAAAAAATATCATTAGTTTTATATTAAAATTATAAAGAGACTTATAATTTTAAAAAAAATGTATTTTTGTAAAGTAAATTATAATTTAGTATAACAATAATAATTACTAATTATTTAAATAATTATTATTGGTTGAATCATTGAGTCATTGATCGAACCACATAACTAAACTGAATTAAAACCAATAACTCAGTTAAATAAATCAATTTCTATAACAAAAACTATATAGTCATTAAATCGATGAAATCATATAACTCAATGTCTAAAAAATCACAATACCTACAAAATTTCAAATTCAAAATATCATAATTTTACAAGTTTATTCTTTAAATTAAAATTATAATCATAGTCATCACTCACACACACAACAAAATATAAATCCAAATATATTTTGAAAAAAATCTAATTCCAACATAAATTGAATAATAAAATAAGTGACTGTGTCTAATAAATTTAATTTTTTAGAAGAAAAAGTTGTTTAAAACAAGTTTTAAACAAAATCTACTTATATTTTAATTAAAAAAAAAATTTTAAATTTTTTTATCAAAAACTGTGTCCTTTTGTTTAAGGAAAAAAAACAATTATTTAACCCGTCGATTTTTCAAAATCGCTTATTAATCAAATTTTATCAATTTTGCTCGATTTTATTTGATTCTTACTGGTTCAATAGCTTATTTGATTCAATAAACAAATCAGACAAATGATACATCTGATTCTCGATTTAACTATCCGATTTAGTTGGATTTTTAAAACATTGCTTATATAAACTATTTCTATATATTAAAAAAAATTATAAAAAAATATCTAAAATATTTATAACTACTATTATAAATTGTTTAGATAAAGCCACTTAAACACAATCACAGAATTGATTACATAATTTTAAATAAATCAATTTAAACGGATCCTAAGTAATATTTAACCCCTCTTTTTATTATACAATTTTTTTTAAAGTCTAAAAGTTTATTTTAATAGATTTTTTTTAAATAGTTAAACGGTTGGAGTTTATTTTATCAAAGATGAACAAGTTGTCGTGAGTTCAAATTTACGATTTTTTACATACTATTCTTACAAAGTTATCAATTAAGTTGTCTTCATAGGACTTCTTTTAATAAATTTAGTTTGCTAACTTTTGTTTCTTTTATTTTTTTTTTCTTTTGGAGTTTAATTTTTATCTAGGACTTTTTGAAATAATTTTTATAAACAATGTAAACCAGATTGTTACACCTTTTGTGCGGGTAAATAAGTATAAGAGAAACTATAAAAATAAAAACAGTAGAATAAAACTAGATATTAATTGATTTTTAGAAATGTATAAATTTATTAACTCTTATAATATATTTTTCTTATTGTATAATTAAATTTTTGTTTTTAAAAAAAAATTATTTCTTCTAACATGTTTAAGTTTTTTTTAAATTGTTAATTTATAAATATCAATAATATATTTATAATTAATACATAAATAGAAATAAATGATACTTATAAGAAATGAATCATAAGTCAATTAACACATATGAGGTAAGTTATCTCAACCATCTAAGAGCAACTTTAACGCAGGGTTGTTAAACCAAAATTCTTTATAGCTTACGTTAGTGTTCTGGACTGGGCCGAGGCTTAGCCCACAATCGCGAAGGCCCAAAATCCCACTAAGGTTAGGCCCAATTGGACCACACTGATGAGCAGGGACCCATGGGCAGAACCTCCTCCCGTCAGGCAGGTGCCCATCCCGTGGACAGAACCTGTGCCCATCCCGTGGGCAGAACCTGTGCCCATCCTGACGGGCAGAACCTGTGTCCATCCCGTCAGGGCAGAACCTCCTTCCGTCAGGCAGGTGCCCATCCCGTGGACAGAACCTGTGCCCATCCTGACGGGCAGAACCTGTGCCCATCCCGTCAGGGCAGAACCTCCTCCCGTCAGGCAGGTGCCCATCCCGTGGGCAGAACCTGTGCACATCCCGTGGGCAGAACCTGTGCCCATCCCGTCAGGGCAGAACCTCCTCCCGTCAGGCAGGTGCCCATCCCGTGGGCAGAACCTGTGCCCATCCCGCCGGGCAGCACCTGTGCCCATCCCGTCAGGGCAGAACCTCCTCCCGTCGGGCAGGTGCCCATCCCGTGGGCAGAACCTGTGCCTATCCCGCCGGGCAGCACCTGTGCCCATCCCGTCAGGGCAGAACCTCCTCCCATCGGGCAGGTGCCCATCCCGTGGGCAGAACCTGTGTCCATCCCGTCGGGCAGCACAACGTGCCTTCCACACGTTCTCCGCGTGCTCCCCTCCGCGGGGACACGTCATCAACCAACTGCCCACCTCCGAAAGAGCAGGTCAAACCCACTTTCCGGAGATCTAGGAGCAGTTGGACTAGGGCGAAGACCACGTCCTGGTCTTCACTACGCCACGTAAGCCCTAGCAGTCATTAGGGTTGGACCTGGTCATCCAGCCCATCTCAAATGACCGTTGGCCCAGCGCTGGGGTCTCTCTATAAATACCCTCTTCCCCAAGAGGGCCAGGTAATTCAATTATCTACCAACTTTCTGTATTTGCTGTCACTCTGCCCATTTTCTCACTTTGGCATCGGAGTGCCTTACAGGTACACCCCCTCCTCATCCTCCCCACCGGTGAACAGGAAGCAGCCTAACGGAGCGTGGCCATCCAGTGATCCCCTCCTGATCAGGTCAGATCAGTTAGTAATAAGGAATTTGCATTATAGGAGAGCTGACATGTCATTCCTAAGGAATTTGCATTATAGGAGAGCTGACATTGCATTCAAATGAACTAAAATTTAGTTTTCATTATCTATATAGTTAAGGTTAACTATTCATGTGAAACCTATTATAATATTATTTAATATTAATAAAATATTCCAAATATTCCAACAACATTAAAGTAAGGGTATGATATTTGAAAATAGTAACGGTCATATTATCATTTTTTATCTTCTATAAATTCTATAAAAATTTTAATTTTTTTTACACGCAGTTTTACTTCTAAATTTTTTTCTTTCAATTTCCAATCTTATTTATTTATCAAATGGATCTCAACCAATTGAATCCTTATTATAATTATATTCGTATGAAAATGTAATTTTTTTATGTATTATTGTTGTGAATTTTGTATCATTTTTAATTTTATAATAAAATATATTTAATATTATTTTTAAGTTTTTAAGATAAATTTTATTTAAAAAATTATATGTATTTTAATTAAAATAATTAAATTAATGGTAACTTGAATAAAAAATATAAAATGTGAGGTCAAGTTTTGGTTTCTTATAGACAACCACCATTAAAGTAAAAACTACTCAAATCAACTATAAATTTTTTAAATCCTACAAATCACTTTGGACCCACAAAAAGTATCTTAGTTTACCCATTTAGTTTACTCCCACTAAAAATGCTCTAACATGTTTAAGTATTTAAACATCTAATAATTATTATAACTCATTTAAAACAGTCAAAAAGAAAATATTGAAAAATTGAAGTGTTATATTTGTGATCATTAATAAAATTCCATCCTTAAAATTTGGCTAACTTCGGTGTAAACAAATGAGGATATGCAATCCTTATATTGTCTTTGATCACTCACATAAATAACACTTTTATCTAATGGTCCTCAAAAATCTTTATTGTGAAATTGAAAAGTTCAATTACACCAAGTTATTGTTCATATCCGACAATAATATTAATTTTGTTGATAGTAAATATGTGTGGGATAAAGAATAATCACAACAAACTAAATGGTCTCAAGCAACAAAATAATCAAAAATTATTGTAAGAAAATTGATAACAAATTAGTAAGTGTATTAATTGTATTGAAGTAATAAAATTTATAAGTTTGTCTCCACATAATTGTTCTATTTTAACAAAGAGATTCGATCGTGTGCTATTGAAATTAGAGTTGGGTGTTTTTTTTAGTTTACTTGGTAAAATAAAAGCGTAAGTAAAATTGGTGGAAATTTTGACCAGATTAACACCGATTAGATCTTGTTTCGAATCCCTTGTATGTCACTGTCGATGTTGGTGTCTATTTACCCCTATGATGATTTGTCAGTGATTACAATAACTTATCCGCTATATCCAATTTCTTGGTGTATAAATCACTATTCTACATTACACACCTTAATTTCTTAAGTTAGTTGACTAGTTAAAACAAACAATATTTCAGTACGTTAAACCACAAGTCACAACTTATAATTTCTTATATGTAATCAATTAATAAGTTGAACAGATTAATTTAGTTCTTATTTATAGAGTTATAATCAATAATTACTACGCTTCTAGATCGATATACGTATTTGTAAACACATATAAATCAATGAATACAAAATTAAACTAAATAACGATACTGAATAAATCAAAGATGCAAATAGTACAAAGATCAAAACATATATACCAACAGGTTTATACAGATTCATCTAACAAGTTCTAATAAATAAATCTTATTTATTCATACTAATAAGAATCGTAACTAAAGTGATAGAGAAATAATACATGAATACCTGGTTAGAATTTGACTTCCGATGATAAAAACCTTCGCTCCAGAGTTTCCAAAAAAAATTTCGCCATCAAAATTAATCACCAAGAATGTCCACCACTTTTCCTATGTGTTTTATCTTTTATATTCAATTTGATACAATATAAAATACTTTTATATGCACATGGCAATTTATAACGTGCTACTTAATTGTAAAATGAACAATAATCATATAAATTCAATTATATTAAATAATCATATGAAAAAATAGACTTGTGAGATGGAGAAAGAAAAAAAAATCATATTTAAAAATAAAAAATGTGTTTCTCAAATAAAGACAATTCAACTATTTATCTATTAAATTCAATTATCATCAAACTACCTCAATTGTCATTTACTTTATATTAATTTACACTGTCAAATGGTTAAAAAAGTAAATGACTAATGTTTTAATTTTTTTCTAATATACTCTAGCACAAAGTGACACGTGACTTCGTTTCAATCATTTATTTTTAAACTTCAACTTTCTTCATCTTCATTCTCTTCTTTTAATTCAAATTTCAAATCTATTTCACAAATTTTGAGAAATAAAA
The DNA here is from genome assembly GCA_963859935.3 of Lathyrus sativus. Taxonomy (NCBI): domain Eukaryota; kingdom Viridiplantae; phylum Streptophyta; class Magnoliopsida; order Fabales; family Fabaceae; genus Lathyrus; species Lathyrus sativus. The sequence continues at coordinate 2,556,203 of OZ012738.1, forward strand.
TATGGAGAACTCACATAGATTAGAAAAGTGGAAACTTAAGTATTTATAAGTGAGAGAAATCCACACATCTATCATCTTAAAGTTTTTGGTAAATATATAATATGTCACTCACAAAGTGTGTTACTCATAAAGAAAACTCCCAATGAAAAATGCTCTCACATGTTGAACCCCCGATTTAATGACCCAACAGTGTCATCAGAAGCATTTGGTTCGAGTTAAGGACCGACTTTCTTGTATCGAATGTACTCCTTATAAGTGGTAGGTAAGAGGTATCTCGTTGAGGGAGACGGTTAAAAATAACAAGTATGAGTTGGAAGATTTGAAAAAAAAAGTGTGGGGAAGTCACACACTAATTAGAAAAGTGGAGATTTGTTTATTTATAAGTGATAAAACTCGCACATATATTATAACACTCTAATTCTCCGACTCAACATTTAGTAAAATAGTTAAATTTTTAACTCAACACTTAGCGTGTCACGCATGTTTCACCAAACATAAAAATTAACAAAATATAATCATGTGAATTAAGCGGTGGAAACAATAAAGTTTAACATATAACATCTCAACAACAAATGAATAACAAAGTGGTTTAACAACTCCAATATGAATAAGATATGTAACAACAAAATATAGAACAATCTATCCTCGGTGTTATATATCATAGTGGCTCCACTAAAGACCTGAACGATAAATAACTAAAAAGGCCTCAACGTCGTCCTCTAGTTCAAGCAGCTACTCCTCTACCTGATTGTTCGTACTTCATATAAGCACATACACCACAATAATCAAGTAAGGGCGAGAGTGCGCTTAAATATATTAATGGTGCAAAACATAGCATGGATGACATATTCATCGCACGCTTATTCATAACTATAAACAATCATAATGATTACTCGATCACACATGCATGTGTGTAAATCTACCCACTACTCGACTTTACTTGCATGTGGTACTGATTTAAACATCAAAGATATGTTGTTGATTTTCGTCCATACTTGCTCGCGAACCTCTCTTCTGAACCAAAACCAACCATAATCGTCATTGATCACCACTACTAAATCAATAATGTTTCACTGATCCCATTACTCAAATTAGCTACTCGCTCTCTATCTCCACTTTTGAACCAGAGCTTACCACCGAACCAAAGTCCGTACACCATGACGCATGAACTCAATAACAACATGCAAATATGATAATTCATAATTGACCCCACATCTGGCCGTGTACATCGTCAATAAGTTCATCACCTCAACACAACAAATATGATATGCAAATATATTTAACAATACATAATCATACAATTATATCCACATTTCAAATGTTATTCAATTCTTCAGGATATTTTTTCACAATAATTAAACTCGTCAAACACATCAAAACGGCAAAAAAAACACCAGCCTTGCAAGAAAATAACATCAAAAGTTGATTTGACCGCTCAAAATCGGCCACTAACACTTCTGACGATCGGTTCGTAACCAAAGTGAGGACCGTCATCTCTCTGCTCACAAACCTGCCATCAGGGTGATGATCTGTAAAAAAAAATGGGTCTGGGGGTCATGACGGTCTCCCTGTCACCCAAACGACGACTGTTAGCTCATTCAGATCCGTGACAGGTAGCCCGTCAAGCTGGTGACGCTCGTCAACATTGTGCAGAAAACTAGAATGTGATTTCTGCCATGGGAGCTTAATCTAAGCTCTGATTTAACACCCCCCCCCCCCAATCACCCAAATCTACTAGAAAATGACAAATACGTGTTGTATTATAACTAAAACATCAAATATGCACTGATGAACATCTAATTGATCACCCAAATCTACTAGAAAATGACAAATATGTGTTGTACTATAACTAAAACATCAAATATGCACTGATGAACATCTAATTTAATCAATTAATCATGCGTATAAGATTATGTCCATGGGACCAAAAACAGATCAATGGCAACAACAACGTTCAAATTCGTGCATAGTTTCTAGCAATATACAAAGCATGAAATTATACATCAATTGCACGAATAATCATATAACATTTATACTTCTTCATCAAAAACTCATAACATCATTATGTATGAAAATCCTAATCCCTTCTTTTGATTTCCACCGTATAAAATGCATCGTTGATGTTACCTCTAATTCTCACATCGAAAACCTTTTTCAAACCTTTATTACCACATATTTATTCTATTTTTCTCTCAAATCTATAATTGCCTTTGATTTCATCCAATGTGTTAATATGTGAAGTTATCCTCTGAAAATAATATTTCTTCTGTTCCAAATTTTAACTCATTTTAAAATTTCAATACAACATTAATATTTTTTTTCTAAAATACCTTCTATCATTTATTATTCTAATTTTTTGTTATTCTTTTAATTTCACTTTCTGCGTCTCATAATAAATGTGTTATTTAAGTTGTGCGCGATTCTTAAAAAAATAATTAAATGTATTGATTTTAATAATAAAGTTTATATCTTTTGCTAAATTACTTTTATTTATTATAGTTAGTTGAATAATTAAAAAAAACATAAAAGTTAATGAATATAAATATAATAATGAAAAAAATAATAAATATTATATTAATATCTAAAGAAATATTTATTTTAAGACATGAAAAGATTTATGAGATGGAAAGAGTATAATTAATGAAAAGTAATTTTATATAGTTATAAATCATTTCACTTTTCATACAATATTACATTTCTTAATTTGAGTTGGAGAGTATAATCTTCAATTCAATACAACATTCAAAAAGGCAAAAAAATACTATAAGTATACAAACTATATATCTTTTTTCTTACAGCTCTATGTTCAAAGAAAAGCTCATCAAATGGCTCATAGGCTCATTTCTCTGCCTGCCCCTACCCATCTATGATCCTAATTCCCATGTCTCTGCGTCCTTTTCCCCACACTCTCAATTAAAAAAGACAAAATTTACCCTTTAACCAATATCACTGTTTCTCTAAAAAGAATCTTTTATCAATAGAAAAGTAAAAATAAAAATGAACTGGCCACCACTTCGTTAGTATCAGAAACTTCATTAAATTTATGACTTCAGATCAACACTTTCAGTAAATGAAGTTTCTTGTTTCACTTCAAGAGCTCCTTCAACTCAAACCCTATACACATCATATTCAACAAGGGCAACAATAACAAACGCTTCTTAAATGTTTTTCATTATTTATTTTATTTTATACGCACACGTGGCAATACGAGTATAATGTACGGCGTATATGCGAACTGAAACAATGGGGTGCACAGCTTCTAAGCTTGATAACGAGGAAACGGTACGGCGGTGCAAGGAGCGCCGCCGCTTCATGAAGGACGCAGTTTACGCTCGCCACTACCTAGCGGCAGCGCATTCTGAATACTGTAACTCACTTCGCCTCACCGGTTCCGCACTCTGTACATTCGCCGCCGGTGAACCTCTTGCCGTCTCCGATGATATCCCTGCCGTTTTTGTCAACGCACCTAAGCAGAACATGTATCATCCTCCACCTCCACCAATGCCTCCTCCTCCTGCAGTGACTGTAACAACCTCCAAACTCCCTAATGTTTCTGAAAGTCGTCACCGCAAACTGCCGCGGAAGCTTCCACACATTCTCTCTGAGTCTAGCGTTTGTTCCACGCCTAGAAGCGAGTTTCCAAACTGGTTCTTTCCAACAGCGCATCAAACTCTTTCCACAGCTTCGGAAACTTCATCTGTTTGGAATTGGGAGAATTTTCATCCACCTCCATCTCCACCAAGTTCGGAATACTTCCGGCAACGTTCTCAACCGCCGAACCACAATCCAGAATGTTCAAATTTCGAAGTTCCGGGATTCGATTCATCATCAGAATCCTTTCACAACACATTCCACTCGAAAGTTCATCTTCAGAATCTTGAAATTAAAACTACAAATGCTGATCCTCAAAATCAACAGCAACGGAACCTTTCAGATGCAGAAGATACCGCGAGCGAGAGATCCGAACCAGAACCAGATCGTTCAGAAACGGAACGTGAGGAGGTTCGGTGCAGTGATTGGGAGGGCTGTTACGGCTCAACAAGTTCATCGGATAGAGAGGAAGTAATCGCCGGATTGAGATCATCAGTGAAACCGGAGTCAGTTGCCGACGGCGATGTCCCGGCCAGAGAAGACAAGAAGAGCGGCGAGGAAGTTATTGAGGAAAAGGTTATGATGAAGCATAAGGATTTAAAAGAGATTGTAGATGTGATAAAAGAGAACTTTGAGAAAGCGGCGGTTGCCGGAGATAAGTTATCGGCGATGCTACAGATTAGCAGGGCACAACTCGATCGGAGTTTCAGTCAATTGAAAAGTAAGATTTTTATTTTGAGCGGGAAAAATTGAATATTTTTTATGAAAATATTAAAATTAGGTTTAATTGAAAAATGATGATTTTATGTTTAAAATGATAAAATGCAGGAATAGTGTATCACTCGAGTAATTTACTGAGCAGAGTAAACTCGAGTTGGACTTCAAAACCGCCATTGGCAGTTAAGTACCGGTTCGATGCCGGTTCGCTGGAAAGACCGGGCGGTCCGAAGAGTCTCTGCTCCACTTTGGACCGTCTTTTGGCTTGGGAAAACAAACTCTGTGAAGAAGTGAAGGTTAGTCTTTGTCATTATCACAAAATTAATTTATTTGATTTTTCGTATTTATTATTTAAATCAAAATATATTTTAATTTTTTGGGATGATGTAAAGGTTTTGTACTGAGTGGGGTGGGACTGATAAATCAATGGAGTAGCATCTTGACTTGGATTAGTTTTTTTGTTACTTTCGGTGCATCGTTTACTGTGTCCACAAACAATTCTTTTACTAGAAATTTTCATCATTTTACTCTTAAAATTATTACTTGTACTATGTAGTGTCAAGCTACGATGTGTTTGGCTATCTAAATGAATATTCAAATATGACAAACGTGATTTCATTATTGTGGTTCGGTTTCAAACTAATGGACTGGCAAATAATCATCCTATATTTTAAGTCCAAAACGTGAAGTATGAACCATTCTTTTCAAAATTTTCATTGTAAAAAAAAACTTTCAAAATTTTCAGTCACTAAGTACATAAATTTACTTTATGCATTTAAGTTAATAGAGTCTCATCTTCTTCCCTGATCAAATTTTTGAGTATTTTTTTTAATTATCTCTCGATAACTAGTTGTTGTTCGAGAATTTTCTCTTATTATTTTGAATTGTCAAATATCTATTTATTTAAGAGTGTCTTTAAAACTAATCTAAGTAGAATACAGTACAATTTAAAATGCTCTTAGAATTGTAGAATTTTAAGCAGTGCCGCAAAACGCCTTCAGTGCTCGACACAACCTGTAATTTCTTAAGTGACATATTCGTTTTCAAAACTTTTGAAATTTCAAAACAAAAATTCAATAGTAAAATATCTTAAATTTTTGGATTAAGATGTGATATTTCTCTTTTTATGACTGAATTGTTGTTACTCCCTACGCTCTTCAAATTTCCCAACAAGAATAGATTGGCGGGGTCCTTGGTGTTGGATTAAATATAGGATGCAGAGAGGTTTTAGATTTGATTATAAATGAGCTAAATCTTAATACTAATAATTATATTTTTCTCATACTAAGAATAATAACAATGTAGCAATAAAAATGCTTTTTGGTAATCTTTTGTAAATTAATCCGATGTCTTGTTATAGATGTGTTGTTATTGATCTGTTGTTATAAAATGAAACAACATATTGGCTTTTATAGCAACGCAAAATAATGAAAATGGCTATAATTTATAGAGAAACTTTATCGTTTTTTTATGTGTTTCCTTTAATTCTATTTACTAATTTTATTTGTTAATCTTTCATTTTCTCTCCACCTAAAGAGGAAAAATCCAACCCACTTCTCTAATTAAAGTCTTGAAGTACAAGTTTATACAAAGCATCATTCAATAACCCTTTATATACATGATTTTTCCTCTTCAGATGGAGAGAAAGCATTGACAAATAAAACTAATAAATAGAATTAAAAGAAATACATTTAAAAAATGAGAATCCTTATGCATAAACTATAATTGTTATTCAGTATTTTGCGTTGCTATAAAATCATTCTCTTGAGAGAAAAATACAAAAAGAGTTTAGTCTTTTATATAAGTGAGATTGCAATATATTTTTTTATTCTCATTGTAATATATTTACAAAGAAGAAATTTTTGTTGTTCCATTGTTATTATTCATAGAGTGAAAAAAAATATGATCCTACATAATCAATTATTTATTAGTTTTATATTAAATGCATTTTGATTGGTATATTTTTCAATAAGTGTTATTAGAGCTTTGACTCACCACGCATTTTAACTTCATTATTCACAATGAAGTCAGTTTCGACCACATCAACGACAATGTTTAAGTTAACTTATTCAAACTATTTCATTTAAAAACCTAGAATGGAAGACATATTCTATTATAAAGAATTGTGTGAACCTCTGCAAAATAAAGGGATGAAGTCAATCGACAAGTCTGATAATGATTGAAATTTGACGAAAAAGAAACTCGGTAATCAAATTCAACAATTGATAGCTCATAGAGTGTTTCACCACGTTGCGCAAGAAACCATTGTGTACACATTATGGTCATGTTAATTTGACATCACAAAATACATGTTAGGTCATGGACTCTGATACATCCTTACATGTAACATCACGAAGGAATTTCTTTTTTTCTATACAAGTAGTGATTTTGGTCATGTGAGAATGGGGAATGATACTATATCTTAGATTGTAAGAAAAGAAGTTGTTTTCCTAGGAAACAAACATTGGTTACCTAAGATTGAATGTCTGATAGAAATAGTGATAATAATTTACAATTACCAAGACAATTAATTCACCACTCCTCTAGTGGTCCTAGAGTTTGGAAAGTTTATTCTAGAAGGGGTAAAAAGGAAATTAGAGGCTGAGTTAGTTAACAATCATGAGCTGGCATGAAAGAGAGGAGCAGTACACTTCCACAATATAAGGAGCAGTCAGTAGAGGGAATAATCATCCTGGATTGTAGCTAGATCTGGAAGGAATGAATAGGATACTTTCCTATAGGAGCTTAGCTTTGGGCCCATTTTAGGATTGACAAAATTCCATTTTCTGTACCTTGTTTTCCATTTTCATCAATAAAGCTTCTTTTCCTCATTTTTTCATAATGCTACGTTGATTACTGCTCTGTTAGTTCGTATCAGTGTCTCAATTTAATATCAACAACACTACGAGAATAAGTCTATACTCGGGTCTTTGGAAATAGGAAACGAAAGCTAATAAAAAGTTCTTTGGTAATAGTGCAAGGCAAATAAAATACACATTCTTTATGTGATAGAAGCCAAAGTCAATAATAGGTATGTTAATGCTTTTGGAGAAGACTCCTCGGTCGAGCAATGACATCAACGACACAAACATATGAGTGAGAAAGGACACATTGCTTAGCTAGAAAGTAACATAAAGCTTCATTTCACTATAAGGTCCCAAATAGAAGACCAAATATTTTAGATTTGATGTATTTTAATGTTTGTAGTCCAATGACCACTAGTATTTATGGAGGTGCAAGGTATTTTGTTACCTTTATTGATGATCACTCAAAAAAAATTTGGGTATATGCCTTCAAAACAAAAGACCGAGTGTTTGTAGTATTAAAAAAGTTTCAAACTAGTGTTGAGCGAAAAACTTGCAGGAAGTTAAAATGTGTTTGTACTAGCAACAGAGGAGAATTTATAGGAGTTTTCAAACATTATTATACGAGTAATGAAATATGACATGAAAGATTTGTTTTGAAGACGCTTTAGCACAATAGAGTTGTTGAGAGAATGAACATAAATATGATCGAAAGATTGAGAACAATGTAATCATATGCCAAGTTACCCAAGAGTTTTTTAGGTGAGGCTTTGATGACTTCAATTGATTTGATAAACTTAAACCCTTTAACTCCGTTGAATTGTGATGTTCCATACAGGTTTTGGACATGTAAAGGTGTATCCTACAACCATTTGAAGGTGTTTGACCATAAATAATTTGTTCATGTTTCGAAAGATTATAGATTAAAACTCGACTTTAAGTTGAAAGAATACATCTTTTTAGGTTATAGAAATGAAGAATTCGAGTCCTGACTATGGGATCCTATTGATGAAAAGATTATTAGAAGTAAAGATGTTGTCTTCTTTAAAGACTAGAATATTGAAGATGTTATTACGGGAGATAAGCCAAATATTTCTAGAGAACCTCCAAACTTGGATCCAATTCGTCCTCTAGAGTATTATAGGAGAGATGAAATAGAAGATATTGGAGATGCAGAAAATGAACCTCAAATTAATAATGGTCCAACAAAAGTAGTAACAAATGGTAATAGAAACAATGGTGATGATGGAGACATGTTGAAGACTATGAGAATGAAGAACAAGAGTTCCAATTAAAAAGGCTGATAAGGATACCTTAATTGCAAATCAAATATCGTGCAACAGAATTTATGTTACTCTTTGATGATGGAGAAACAAAGTTTTATGAAGAAGTTATGAAGGATAGCCTCAAAGAGAAATGGTTGAAAGCCATGCAAGAAGAAATACTATCTTTGCGTGAGAACATGACATATAAGTTGGTAGATTTATCGAAAGATAAATGAGCACTAAAAAACAAATGGGTGTACAAGTTAAAGATTGAGCGAATAATTCACGACCTAGATACAAGCAAGATTAGTTGTGAAAAGCTTCAGTCAAAAGAAATACATTGACTTTGAATAGATTTTTTCATCCGTAGTAAAAATGTCATCAATTCAAGTAGTGCTTGGAGTAGCTAGATGTGATGGTTGTATTTCTTCATGGCGGTTTAGAAGAAGTTTACATGAAGCAACCAGTGGGATTCGTAGTCAAAGGCAAAGAAGAATTACTATCTCAGCTGAAAAAGAGTTTATATGAACTTTAGTAGGCACCACATCAATGTTATTTGATTCCTTCATGATTGATCACGAATATCGAAGGAGTACTTCAGATCATTATGTGTTTGTGAAGAGATTTGTTGAAGTCAAGTTCATCATACTACTTTTGTATGTTGATGATATGCTAATGGTAGAACAAAGTAGTGAGAAGATCAGCAAATTGAAGAATAATGAAATGAAGAAATATTTTGCTATGAAAGATTTGGGACCAGTAAAGCATATTATTGGCATGTCCATCCACTATAATTGGAAGAATCACAAGTTGTGGCTATCACAAGAAAAGTATATCGAAAAGATATTGAAGCGGTTTCATATGAAAAAGGCAAAGTCAATTATGTTTTCCATTTGCTGGTCACTTTGTTCTTAAATAATAGTCCTACAAGTGAAATTGAAAAGGAGGAAATGCACAAGGTGCATATGCCTCAGATGTTGGAAGCTTAATGTATGTGATGGTAGGCACACGCGCAAATATAACACATGCATTTGGTGTATTTTAATTAGTATCTTTTTCAACCATGTGGTGTCTCTAACGGAACCTTGGGTTATGTAAGGATTTGGCAAAATCACACTACATGATTTTTTTGAACTTTTAAACTTTAGTTTTTGCAACAAAAGAAAACCAGTGGTTCATGGTGATTCTCCTAATCTCGCTGCCAGTTCAAAAATGTGCTTTTCTTGTTTGGGTGCATTTTTTATTAAAATCAATTTTGTTTCAAAATGCAAGTTTAATAGAAAGAGATAAAACAACTTGTGTGCATTGCTAATTCTTTTGCTTGCATAATTAGGGCAGAGAAAGTGTTAAGATTGAACATGAAAGGAAACTGTCAGCTCTGCAGAATCAAGAATGCAAAGGAGGTAACGATGAAACAAAGGTAGACAGAACCAAGGCTACCATTACAAGGTTACAGTCCCTAATTATTGTAACATCTCAAGGTGTGTCTACTACCTCAGCTGCCATTAATGATCTTAGAGACTCTGATCTTGTTCCTCAGCTTGTTGAACTTTGTCACGGGTATGTCTTGATTATGCTAGTATTATTCTGCTGTTTTCAATTTTATCTTTGCTAATGATTATTTCATTAAGGATTCAAACTCAGATTCTTTCGTACTATTTGTCACTATCATCCATTTTAATTATTCTTTTATGTTTGTGATTTTGTAAAAAAATAGAATCATTTACATGTGGAGATCAATGCACCAGTACCATGAAACTCAAAGCAACATTGTACAGCAAGTCCGCGGCCTTGTGAACCGATCTTCAAAAGGTCACTCAACATCTGAATCACACAAACAGGCAACTAGAGATCTCGAATTAGCTTTGTCAGCTTGGCACTCAAGTTTTATCCGAATCATAAAATTTCAAAGAGACTTTATTCTATCTATACATGGATGGTTTAAGCTGAACCTTATTCCAGTCACAAATGACAACAACAACATCAAAAGCATTGAACCATCTGTTGCATTTTCCTTTTGTGATGAATGGAAACTAGCCCTCGACCGTGTTCCAGACACGGTTGCTTCAGAAGCAATCAAAAGCTTCATCAATGTTGTCCATGTGATATCTGTTAAGCAATCTCAAGAGCTCAAGATTAAAAAGAAAACCGACACTGCTTACAAGGAGCTTGAGAAAAAATCTTCATCTTTAAGAAACATAGAAAAGAAGTTTTACAATTCATATTCTATGGTTGGTATTGGAATAATTCCAAACTCTGTAGATCATATTGGACAAGGCTTGGATGCAAGAGACCCTCTTGCTGAGAAAAAATTGGAACTTGAAGCTTGTCAAAGACGCGTCGAAGATGAAAAAATGAAACATTCAAAAGCTGTTGAGGTTACTAGAGCCATGACACTTAACAATTTACAGACAGGTTTACCTGGGGTGTTTCAGGCATTGACAAGTTTTTCTTCTTTATTCATTGAGGCTCTTGAGTCAGTTTGTGACCGTTCATATGCCATCAAGTAGGTAATTTTATGATTTATGTAAATACTAAGAATTTTGTGATTATAGTTTTCCCTCTTGTGGGAAAAGAGATTGCCTCTTTTTGTTCTTGAATTGATGTGTGATTCATATAACCTAGAATGGTAACATTAAAAACTATATATCTCGATTCCAAGGCATGCTACCAATGTCGGTATTTGAAAGGTTCCACTATAGTCAAGGCATGAGTCCTAAACTAGAGTTTTGTCCAATGACAATATTTGATGATTCTAGACTAAAATTCCATAGCTTCTTTGCAGTCTCTTATAACATGCATTACAGAATCAGGTCCACCTTGACATAGCAAGTAACTACTATCAGTTGTTATATTGCATTTGTGTCTTCATCTGTCATTAGTCTACCACGAGAACTTTCCAAAGAAACAAGTGTATCTTGTTAGGTTCTCGATCTTTCAAATAATGTTAAACATGTTTTAAACAATATTATTTCGGGATTGATCTTTCCACCCTTATGTGTTCTCCTTCCTTCACTATTATGAAAATTTTCAAATGTTCCAAACATCTAAAGATACATATTTCAAATTCATATTTTTTTACGCACATTTCATCATAAATTATTGAGCCATCTTTATTTTACGGAAAAATTGAATGTCCCGAGATATATTTTAAGTGTTAGTTACCGTTTAAAGATTTAACTCAAATAGTGACTAATTTGAAAACGCTATTTTAGTTAACAGAAAATATTTTCCATTTATATAATTGTTATAGGTTAGTCAATTTTCGTAAAGTTTTTATTCATATTTTTTACCTCCTAAGGAGATTTTGATATAAATTCAATATATGATATTAGGATTATTTTGAATTTTTAAAATTGTGAGTAACCCTAGTATATTCTAGTAAACTATCTAACATTCAATTCACTTAAAGAGTAGTTAATAAATAAATATAAAATAATTATGTAATTCATATTATTTATATTTTTCAACAACTTATTTAAAAAAAACTTGTGTAAAAGTTAATAAATAAAAAATTAAAATGGTTGAATATAGTTTGTTAGTTACCTTGATATTTTATTTGCGTGTAATAAATGAGTTAGGAGATGTAACTCGGAACAAATTTTTTTATCAAAATGAAGCGGATCTTAGAATGACGCGTTATATTGTAATTTGAGTGTGTCCGAAAATGTATCTCCGAACGATAAAATATATTTTTAAATTTTTTAAGGTGGTGTGGCATGCCTATGTAAAAGTAAAAAGAGCAATTCTCTATTATTTTTTAATTTACAAAGGTGGTGTGGATGTAAGGGTAAAAAGAGCAACTCTCTATTGTTGTGCATTTCGCACCTTTAATACTTTTTAGTCACCACGCAAAATTATTTAAAAGCATCTAGTTTTCGGAGATTCATCTTCGGACGCACCAATTTTAAATGGACCAAAAATGTCATACAAAAATAAAATAGCAATATATATCAAAAATGTCGTACAATCGAGATCAATAATATAGTAAGATCGTCAAAATAAAGTACAAACCATAGTACTAAAACTATACAATAAGAGACTATTAATGTATGTGTTTGACAACCTCTCATCTACCTCTTTTGCCTCGTTTACCTTCTTTGTCATAAATTTCATGACGGTGTCTCCGGTACAACAATTTCTCCTGTGCCTCTGTCATGATGGCATCAAGGACTCTCCTGACATCAGACCCATCAAGGAAGATAACCGACTCAATATCTGCCTACGCAACCTCCACTATGCGATGACACCTATGTAAAACATCATCGATATGATCTAGTTATGCCGACTCATCCTCTAGTATCTTCTGATGAGCTGGTTTAGGCGGATCTCCTAGAGTAGCATGCACCATGTGCGAATATGACACTCTGAAGAACCATCTAATATACCCTTCGACGTGACTCCAGTCGCTTTCAGCTATTGTAGCTCATGCCTTCTCCGGTACCAGATAATTCTCATAATCATCAAACATCTCATATATTTGTCTACATGTCAAGGCAAGAGGAGCAGAGACAACAGAGTGTCAGAGAATGGTCTGAGTGTGGCCGAACTTCCGCTTGATGTGCTCGGGCAGATGAGGAGTAGTGAGACGCGATTTGGAGACCAATCTTCCATAGTATAGTATTATCTTGTCAAATGGTGGCGTCTGACGATGATCAACAAAGCTATTGAAGTGCATGTCCTCAACAACCAAACGGTAAAGATAGACTCTGAAAGGCTCGATTGCCTAATTCTCTCTAAGCAGGATAAAAGCAATAGCACATGGCATATCCTTAGTGTGCTCAGGTACACTCGCCCAACCAGAGATGTGCGAAAAGTGCTAGAGGATCCAAGCCTGAAATGAAGAGTTTGGAACACACGAATCACCGGTAATAGTTTTGAAAAAATGAAATGAAAATGAAAAAAAATATTCGAAGACAAATAATTATTACCGTCAGTAGTGTCACACTGCCTGTGACCTGCTTTGTCTTCCACATAAACCCCTCTCTCAACTTTGAATACATGTAGACCAAGCAAGTCGCCCCCCAGTTATACACATGGATCCGCTCAAAATCCACGAAGTACCGTAGGTAGACGACGTCATTATAAGTGACACATTTGTCTACAAAAATCATAGTGTCAACCAAATAAAGTAGGTATACTCTCAATGCATGTGATCCGTAGAGTACCACCTGCCCAGCATCACCATCAGCCTGTTGTGCACTCCAGATCTTAACCTCATATAGCTTCTTTAGGAATTTGAATTTAGCATGAGCACCCCTGGTCTTATCCAACTCCTATATCGCCTCCCATGGATTAGCCCCAAGATACTCTACCATCATATTGAGCGCCTCCTATTTGGCCATTCTCCCATGATCTAGGAATATCCCCCTTGATCATAAGATGTAACAAACATGAGATATCATCAAGTGTGATAGACATCTCATCATGTGGTGATGAAACAACGAGGTCTCTGAGTGTCGTATTTCTACGAATGCAATAAGCATCACGTGGTTGACCGTAGTGTAACCGATCATGCACAAGTTCTTCATACCAGATAAGGCCAGAACCGACTGAAACCAATCGTCATTCAGCTGAGGCAAGGCAGCAATCTTCTTCCCGTGATTAAGAAATTTTTGGGAATCACGCTCCTGAAAATTGTAAAAAATAATCAATGTTAGAAATTAAAATTAACGTAAAAAAAAAATAAAGAATCTTATTAATGCTACCTCTCTATCCCAAATATGTTTGGCAGTATGGTTTGGATACAGTGGCAGTAAGGACAAATCAACTGGACCTCCTCCAAAAGACTCTGGCTCGGGATCCACATCAACCTCGTCTTCAGGAGGTGACACTTCATCAACAGCATCATCAGTAGGAGGTGGTACAATAGGTGAGACTAGATCAGCAGCATAATCCGTAGAAGGTGGCACTGGTGAAACCTGTGTCAGCAGGAGGATGGGGGAATGATGCGTCAGATGGTGAATCTTGTCTCCTACAGAAAGAAGAAGAAGAAGAAGATGGAGTGACATGAGGAGAAACACGAGCCCTAGAAGTAAACGAATCTGCCTGACCAGAGGGACCAAGAGCCTTTGGAATCTGCTGATTCTTCTCTTGCCGAACGGAAGCGTGGTAAGCAACTCTACCATGTATCAGATTATCATGTTTATTCGTCATTATGCAAGTTAAAGTAAGGCAGACCATTAATGCAGGCAAATAAGCCATAAGCAAGAAAATTAATTTGAAAAACTCTGCAGAAAATGTCGGAGATACATATTTGCAACAAAGGTAAATTTAAAGCATTGAAAAATTCTGGAGATACATCTCCGGAATTTCCTGCAGATAATGAAACGTCGCGAAATTTCGGAATTGTATCTCCGAAATTTTCTGCAATTCTGAAGTCGCGTTATTGGCGTAATGTAGCACATAAAGTCAAAATAAATTGTTTTGATTATCATTTTCAGCCAACAAACAACTAATACACTATGTCTAAACTATCTTAAATGTGATTTCTACTCATTTCTAACTCTAGTCATTAATTTTTATTCATTTACACCAAAACTCAAACATTTATGAAAACTCGAAAAACTTACAAGAAATAGATGTTTTTTATGAAGTTGGGTGATGTTACAAATTAAGAATGATGTTCTCTTAAGTTCTCTTGAGCCTTGTTTTATGAAATTTGACTTGATGTAGAGAAGATATTTGAGAGAGGTTGAGAAAATTGTAAAATGAGTAAGAAGAAGAGTCTAACGCGACTTAATCTCCAAAATGTTTTGGAGATTCATCTCCAAAATATATTAATGTAATCTGACATTTTGGTGCGTCCAGATATGCATCTCTGAAAACTGGAAATATTTGTAAAAACTCGCGTGATGCAGTAAAAACCTATAGTGGTCGATAAGAAATTCACCTATTATTTGTTATCAACTAGGCTAGCAGGTCAGTTCAATTCAACTAATAAGATCGTTGGCCCGTGATAAAAAAAAATGTCTAAAACAACCTTTGAGAATTAAGAGACGTCAAAACAACCTTTGAGAATTAAGGGACGCCTCCCCACTTTTAATTTAGACATTTCCACCCTCCCCTGCACTTTTAAAAAAAGAAACATCACCGTCAATACAAATTAGATACAAATTATACACGGGTTTTGCTATCCCCACTTTTAATTTAGACATTTCCACCCTCCCCTGCACTTTTACATAAAGTGCATACCCAAGTATTTGTATTGCTGTATTTTCCCTGGTGTAAATTAACAAACATTTTATTTAAATTCAATTACAGTTTTGATCTTTAATAGATTTACGGAACTAATATCTCTATTTCAAATTCAAACCTTGTTTTGTTTATTTAATTTTTTGCATCGAAAACTAATGTGTGTATTTTTAAATAATGTATAACATACATTCTTTAATTTTAAATTTTTTAAAAATTATACATTTGACAAGTAATATGTCATTAAAAAATTAACACATAATCAATTTTAAGTAAAAAAATGTGAGAATGATCAAAACTATTTAAATTTGAAATATGAGACTAATTCTATGAATCATCTAAAATAGGGGACTAGTAGGGTTGGAAATGAGTCGAGTCAAGTCGAACTCACCTCAGTTCGGCTCGACTCGTTAAAAATTGTTCAAGTTCGAGTTCGAGTTTGAAACGAACTTTTTTTTAAGCTCAAACTCGACTCGTTATAAGTTCACGAACAGTTCGGTTCAACTCGTTAGGTTCATCTCATTAGGTTCAGCTCACATGATTCACGGACTTAAAAACTATATATATATATATATATATATATATATATATATATATATATATATATATATATATATATATATA
Source organism: Lathyrus sativus (assembly GCA_963859935.3). Classification (NCBI taxonomy): domain Eukaryota; kingdom Viridiplantae; phylum Streptophyta; class Magnoliopsida; order Fabales; family Fabaceae; genus Lathyrus; species Lathyrus sativus. Next base: position 2,572,398 of record OZ012738.1, read on the forward strand.
TATATATATATATATATATATATATATATATATATATATATATATATATATATATATATATATATATATATATATATATATATATATATATATATATATATATATATATATATATATATATATATATATATATATATATATATATATATATATATATATATATATATTTGACATTTTAAATAAATATATTTTTTTAAAATAAAATATTAAAATAAAATAAAAGTTATCATATTGAAATTTAATTTTATCTTTGAAATCTACTAATTCAAAACCTACACAACTTTCAAGAGATACATTTGAGAATCTAATTCAAAAACTACTAAATTGAAGAATAAATTTGTCTAAGATTTGGAGAAAATATTTAAACTTAATCTTAAAGACAGTATAATTCTTCTCATATGTAATCGAGTTAACTCATGAACCTAACGAGTCGAACTATGTATAGTTCAAGTTCAACTCATTTAGTTAACGAACTTAATTTTTCGCTCATACTCAACTCATTTGGTGCATGAACCTAGTTCAACGATTTAATTGTCGAATCGAATTCCGAACTATTTTCGAGTTAGTTTGGTTCATTGTCAGCCCTAGGGACTAGGAATGTAATTAAGTGTTTTATCTATTATATATAGGTAGGTTTAATGATAAATCCTCTTTAAAATAGTTTTAATATAAATCATTTACGTCTAAGCCTCTCTTGATTATTTGGCATAAAGCATTTCTGGAGTACTCTCCATGTTTGTAACGGTTAGAATATACTATAACATTACAAGTCTAATGATTGTGCAATATAAATTTCTTCAAGCTTAATTGGTATACTACTTTTCTATCAGAATTTTATTACTCCTACATGACAGCAAGTTTCATATGGGCTGTCAGTGTCGCAACTCTTCCTTTTGCAGCATTCAGAAACAATAATGTCTTCATAGGGACAAATAATGGGACATAGTGAACAGTGACAAAGCTATATAAAGACTGTCTGCAGTCAGAAGTCTAAATCATTTTGATAAGTATTGGTTCATCACTATGCAGAGAATCTATAATACTCCATGAAAGAGCAAAGGTTCTAGAGGGGACCAAATAAAAACCATGAAAAGTAGTGATCATGTCACTAAAATGGAAAGCATGCTTCAGTGGATTATGGTCCTCGTTTTACTTTTATCACTTGTTCAAATCTTCTTTCTTCATATTTATTCAATTATTTGATACTTATCATCATCATCAGAAAACTTGTCCAAAAATGAATGAAGATTAATAATTCTAATATTTTGTATAGGAACACTTCATTATGGATTTATTACCCATAAGTATTCTAGGATAAGACAAGGAGATTCAACCTAATCTAAACTTAAGATATCATATTTGAATATTTCCAAATGAAATGGAATTTCACTACTAAGCAGGTAAGCTGAACTAACATGGTAATACTGAGCAGCTGCTGCAAAATAACTGATTATGGCAAATACAATAACAAAGAAGATTGTGGAATCCAAATTAAAAGAACTCAAAATCCAGATATTTACCCCCAGGCTTCATTTCATTATTACCTGACATCCTCTTACTAGTACTGCCAAACCCAACAGCATCAATTGCTGGTCCAACCTTCATTGGTGGTGGTGGCGGTGGTTCATTTTCCACTGGTCTTGGTACTTCTGGTGGTGTGCTGCACCTAATCAATGCCCAGTTCACGCCTTCAAAGAAAGGATGCTGCTTGATCTCAGTTGCACCTCTTTTAACCCCGAGACGATGCTGTGGCTCCTTCACCAGCAAGCCGCGGATCAGATCCCTGCTAGCATAACTGGTTGCGGGAGACTCAGGAAATTTGAGCTGCTGACCTACTACATTGAAAAGCGTAGCACGGTTTCCTGACCCTTTGAAAGGGGTTTTGCCATATAATAATTCATGCAAGAATATTCCAAATGTCCACCAATCAACTGCACTTCCATGACCTTCACCTTTGATAATTTCAGGAGCAAGGTATTCGTGGGTACCGACAAAGGACATAGATCGAGCAGCAGTAGGCTCAGCTACAAGCTCGGGAAGTCTGCTGGAAGGAAACCCAGGTTCAGCTCTTGGCTTTCTTGATTTCTTGTTTTTCTGCGGAAAGAGGCGAGGAATAAAGCATGCAGGTTGTATGCATACTGATGATGGCTCAATACAAGCAGGTTGAACACAGAATGCACCACCAGCCCGTTTTGAAGGGTCGCCATCAAAAGCTCTAATAAGAGTTGGCAAAACAGTACATCTGAGGGAAAGATCAAAATCTGAGAGCATTATGTGACCATCATCTCGGACCAACACGTTTTCAGGTTTAAGGTCTCTGTACACAACTCCAAGCATGTGAAGATATTCAAGAGCAAGCAGTACCTCAGCAGCATAAAAGCTACATGGAGAGAAAATGAGAGTGTAAATCTTTATGATTTAAAAATCACAAATGCAAAAATGCTACATTATGATAGCAAACTGTACAGATGTTTCAGATATTTTCATATGCTTAATATTTCAAAAAGATATAACTCTTTTTGTCATCAACATGGTTTGCGTATAACACTGCCTATTTTGAAAATGGCACTACCTATATAGGAACATACAAAAACACTACCATTTATCTGGTCTAGATATATTTTTGTGAAAAGCAAAAATAGAATTAAATCAATGACACTGGAACATGTGCACAAATACAAAAAATTGAGAAATATTCCCTATATGACAATGCGGAGGAAAAACAGATTTTCATGAGGGGAAAGCAAGCAACAAAGATCAGGTAAAGGAATGTAACTGTGTACACATAAAACACATACCGCGCAGCATATTCAGAGAAATGTTTCCCAGGTTGTCGCTGCCTTAGAGTGTGCAGGTCACCCCCAGGACAATATTCCATTACCAAACAGGAGAAACGGTCAGTCTCAAAATGTGTATACAAAGTTGGAAGAAATGGATGGTCTAGCAACTGCAATATCTCTCTTTCTGTCTGTGCTCTAGTTAGCTTCTTTCTGCTTGCTAAGGATGCCTTATCCATAACTTTCATTGCAAAATAACACCGAGTTCCACTCAGCTCTGAAAGATATACACTTCCAATGTCACCACATCCAAGTCGTTTGAGTAATCGAAAATGACTCATGCCCAAAATTCCATCCCGTAATCGAACAGCAAGAATAGCATTCCACCTGGGATCATTTCCTTTGTGAGGCTTATTGGCACTACCAGTAAGGTTGCTCCAGTTACTGTCATCACTGAGGCCACTGCTATCGCTTGCACGGCTCGCACTAGTTTTTGCACTCTCAAGTGAATCACCCCTTACACTACCCTTAATGCTATCAAAGTTCCTATCTAAACTAAGCATGCCATCACTGGTGACTGCATCGCTCCGATATGTACTAGCACAACTATTAGCAATGCTCATTGCCTTGACAACACCAATACTATCGATACTACTATGTGGACTGACATCACCACTAGGAGTAGGAGGCAAAGAAGCATCCCAAACACATTCCTTTTCCTCAGAATCCGGTGCAAGTAGAGAGTTCTCAGTATTCTGAGATGCTCGAGAACCAGCAAAGGGGGAGGATAAGTTCCCCGTGTCGTTTAGTTCTTCACCTAGACTTCCTTGAGGGGAAAGAACAATTGGACTTGGTTTCTTCGCAGGAACACGGATCGAGAGATCTTCTAGGAAAGGGCCCTTCATGGATAAGTTCTTAAGTAAGCATCCAGCCTCAGATTTGTTTTGACCTATCGGTACATAAACTGTTCTCATAAGATCCGTATCAACAGGCTCCGGAGGATGACTAGCACCAGCAAATAAACTCGGATCACCTTCCTCAAACGAATCGCTGCTTCCTTTCAACGTGTCTACGTCATACATCAGATCTTCTCCTTCTAGAAAAGACGAATTTCCTTTCCATGTTCTAGTAGGCTCAAAGGAGATAGACTCCGGCGACTCTCTAGTATCAAACTCCATATCATCTCTAACCAATAGTATCCGTGCATTCGACAACTGCGCGACTTCTCTAATCGAAGCCAAACGTGTCATAGGCACGTCCCTTGCCTGCGACAATTGATTCAATTCTCTAGCTGAAATCCACCTAGCATTCGAAATCTCATGCCCGTTTATCCTCGGAACCGTCTCTCTCGCAGTTCCCGTATTCGGCGAAACCTCAACCAAAATAGGCAAGTTTCTTGGAAGTACCTTCTGCTCTGAAAACCTCTCCATAAGTCTATATTTCACATAACATAATCATCAAATAAAAGCTTATAATCAAGAACAACCTGCAAAAAAAAAAAAATAGAACGGATACTTTATCCATCACGAACATCAATTACTTTAACATACATTTCAACAGACATGAAGATGAAATATGAACATAACACATAATACAAAACCCTTAAGTCTTAACACAAACACCTCAACTAGGAAAGTATCAACAAAAAAAAGCTATATATTGATAGAAACATGAATCTAGAAAAACAAAAAGTGAAGAAATGGGAAAATGCAAGATACAACATAATAGCATTGCTTGAAAATATTAACATAGATCTCTAAGTTTCAAAAAAACGAGGAGAAGGAAAAGGGGAAGAAAACAAACCTAGAATTGAAATGAAATTGAAATTGAAATTGAAATGAAGAAGTAAATTGACAGAATGTTTGTAATTTTGAGTCACACTGAATGAAGAGAAGTGTTGTTGTTGTTGTTGTTGATGGTTTATTATGTTTACTACAGCTTTTGCTTTTTATTCTTTTATAAATTTATTTTCATGTCAAAATATAATAATAATAATTAAATTATTTATTTTTGTGGCTGTTGCTTTTGAATGGAAAAGGGGAAAATGTGGGGTCGAGATTAGGTGTGGGACCCACGGTGTTGGTTCTTTTTCTTTTGAAATTGAAAGCAGAGAGTGTGTTTCTTTCTATCTCTGCTAAAAGCCGTTTTCTTTGAATTTTATTGAATCATTTTGGATTGGTTTTTCAAAATGGCGCGTGTTTTTTCAACTCCCCTCCATCGCGTTGCGTTTATTTTTTATGTGTTCTTTTTTTTGATAATCTGTTTTTATAATTAGCTTCATCAATAAAATATAATTTATGGCTTCTAGATAGATATATAAGTCAATTCATTGGCATTATTAGCATGGGTTAAGAAATTAGGTAGCTTAAACACACTTAATTTTTTTTTACTTTAATGATTTTTTCTCAATAATATTTCTATTACATTTATAATTAAGAAATATTAACTTTGACGGCTAAGATTTGTGATTTTATTCATAATGATACTTGAATTTGTACGTGATAAAGAATAGTTTAACCTTTAGCTAAAATGCAAATCTATTTATTTATAAAGCTTTTTCTAATTTAAATATTTTCCTTTGAAAACTCCAAACTAGATGGTTTAATCAACTTTATTTAAGTGGGTCAAAAAATCGACTTTATTTAATTAAACTTTCATTTTATTGTTTCACATATGCATGAAAAATACTTGTATTGATAGTTTGACGTGGTTTTTGATTATGATAGGATAATTTACAAAGTTGTATTTGGAAGGAATTCTACATAAACAAATGTGGATTGCTTTTTTTATCTTTCATTCAGATTTTTGTTTTATATGCATTGTACTTTGTATTAGTATATTTGTGAAGGTCTTCTGAGATGACGTGGAGACATTTACTTATTCTTTTATTAGATATTTTTTTCTTCCTCTAAGATAAGTCTCTCCATGTGGAAATTAGTGATTGACTTATCTTTATCCTGTAATTGCATCGAAGAAGTCGTGATGGAGGTAGACCACATTCCAGTGAATATCAAGAAACAAACTATACATTTCCTAAATGGTTGCTATTTTTAAGGAAGTCATGAATCCAGGCTCAGTGCCGCTATAAATACCCCAACATTATGGTTAAGAGACAAGCTAACTCAAATACAAAAATACATACATATATAACTTCTCACTAATACACGAGTTAGCTCTCAACTCCATAATAGACCTTAAAGCCTTCATACACTTTTAACCACTAGGGGTTGTCACTCATTTGTACTTTTAACAAGTATAATTGGCACCCATTGTCGAACTCGGTAAAATTGATTTAGGCCACCATAACATCACCCTACTAGATTATTTCCCTTTTAATCAATCCATATGGCTCTCATGGGGAACAAAAAGACAACAAGTTCAGCCAGTGGTGAGTGTGTTGTTATGGACGACTTTCGTAGCCATAACCAAACTCTAGAGGATAGCATCCTACATATATAGTCGCGCCGATAAGAGATAGACTTGGTGGAGGAATTTGAGGTGTTGGATCCCTAACTTTTATCATATGAGATATGTGAGGTGCCCGTCCTAGAAAACTTTAAGTTATTATCATTGGCTAAATTTGACGGGTGCAGCAACCCGTTTGAACATATCGCCTCCATAAATACTCAAATGGCCATTATTGGAGCACGTGACTCTTTGAAATGCAAACTTCTATTTGGAACCTTTAGAGACACCACTTCGAGGTGGTATATGGGCCTCCCCAAGCTCTCTGTCACCAGTTATTAGGATTTGGTTAAGAAGTTAGTCCATTAATTTGCCACATGCTGGCGTAAAAAGATGATCGTGTAACAATCAAGATGGTTCATCCTAACTATGAGATGTTCGTATGAGCGTTTTAGAATGGGCATGTGGCAAGACATTTTAATGAATCGCTCACTCAGAGACCTGATGCGCCCTTGGCTGAAGTGGTGGCTCGGGCGGAATGTTACATCAAGGGTGAGGAGAGTAATGCTAAGAAGAATGCATAGGAGACAATATGTGTTGCCCATACAGAATAAAATAGCATTCAATTGAAATGGAAATCTCGTCGAAAGCTTGACTCCCTTGAACTGCCATGAAAAAATATGGTGAGAGGTTTCACATATGCATAACATTCTCAAGTCTTCAACTCCCATGATAGACATCATGGGGCCAAATTCCCACAATTGATGCAAGCTCTACAAGATCAAATGACATTAAATAGAGGACATCTACTAGCTCAAAAAGAAAATATAACATCTCATCCAATAGGTGCACTTGGAGGAATACATCAATAGCATATATGTCTAGGGATCATGTGAGTCTAATCCTCAAGGACGAGATTTCTCAGGTAGTCTAGGGTCCAAGAAGTGGAAGGAGTCAAGCAAGGGAGACAATGATATGTTTGTTTTCCATACTCTTAACACCGTCGTATGAGGATTCGCCAGAGGCAGGGATACCTATTCCACCTATAAGACATATGCTCGCCAAATCCTAGCCACTAATGGTTCGCCCACTAACTTTGAGGCAAGCGAATCAAAAGCTCTAAAAGGTCGAGATCACTTTTTCCAAGAAAGACGTAACTAACAGTCACCTGTACAATAATTATCCCATGGTTATCAGTGTTCGATGCGGTGATTTGGAGATCAAAAGAGTCTTGAGCGACTAAGGTAGCTCTGCGAACATCCTCGATTGGGATTAATTTGAGAGGCTTCACTTATATTTATATTACCTCAATCCCTTATAAGGACCATTGGTGGGGTTTTCACGTGAGCCAGTGCATGTGACAGATTATATAACACTAAAGATGACCTTTAGGGCAAAAGAAAATGCCAGACAAGTTAAGGTAAGATATCTAATCATTTATGTGTCCTCCTTATATACTATGATCATAAGGGCAACTTGCATTTAAATAGATGAGAGGTGGCCTATCTACCTTGGATCTATGTATGAAGTACTCAAACCTAGATGGACAAGTGAGAGTTATACCAGGGGCTAAGGGATTGCTAGAAAGTGCTATATGGAAAGCCTGAATATGAAGATCAAAGTAATATGCGTGAACGTCGTAGGCATGGAGACAGAGGAAAAGTCGCTAAAGGAGACTCCCATTGAGGGGGATTGACCATTCCAGAATGGGCAACCATGAGGGTCGCAGGAAAGGATTTCTTGGAAAGTGATATTTGTTAGGGCGATAAGCCTCATTTAATTCAGTTTGTTAGCATAGATAATAACAATTGGACAAGAGCAAATACAAGAAAATCCCTTAAAGGCAATATTCATCATTACAAAAAGATCCATTTGGACTAACCACTAGGGGCAAAACGACAAAGTCAGGAAAAAGAAAAAAGTGAAAGAGCCTTCGATTCAATAACCCTCTTCAGGAGCCAGCCTTTCCGCTAGCGTTCCCTCTGAACAAACCATATTTAAATCAACATCCTTCGCCACCCAATCTCCCTTAGGGTGGGTATCCTTGGTAGGAAAGATGGCATTTTGGGCAGGCTAGGAATCACAAGTGTTGTTCACTAGTTGGCTGCCACAAACAACTTTGAACACATTCAGGGGCTAAAATCCAGCGCAGGAAAGTCCTTGAGGAAAGGAAGAAAGACGCTTGTAAAACTAATGGCATCAAAATCATGATCACTCAGATGGCAATCCTCTCTTTGGAGACAATGTAGGGGCGTTTTCCCCTATACAATAATCACTATGGTCGCGTTACCCTTAGGAGAAGAGCCCCCCCCCCCCCCCGGCCGCTTCTGGATATTTGGGGTCTGATACCCAGTAAGTGTCTCACCCTTAAGTTATCATTTGACCCCCTAGTTAGCAAACCTTCAAGGCGACTCTGAGGGTTATCCAATCTTGAATGTTGAGCTTTCTGCATGTCAGACACTCATTCATCTCGTCCAAAGGGATTTTGGATATCTTCTCTACAATAAAAAAAGGAATAATCAACAGATTAATGTAAGTATCAACTAGGGATGCAACACGCAGAGTTTGGGAAGGGTACTATAATACTCATCCCCACACCTGCGATTTGAAAAAATTCTCGTACCCGAGCTCATACCCGCATGGGCGCCAAAGTTAGCACCTGTACCCTAACCCTGTGGGTATGTAAGTATCCATACCCGTACCCGTTACCCACATTCCTATTAAAAATAAACAAATCAATTATAAAATATCATATCATTTTAAGTTTTTAAAAACATCAATAAGTTTTCAAAAAAATTTATTGTTGAAATAAACGAGCACTTATGTTAAACATGTAATGGTTTAACATTGATGTACTTTTTAAAATTGATAGACATATATTTTTATGTAATAATATAAATTAAAATACATAAATATATTGTGTGGGTATGGGGCGGGGTGGTTACTAAGGTGCCCATAGCCGCTTATTTTTGTGGGTAGTTACCCGAGCCCGTGCTCGTACCAATTTTTGCGTGTTTTTACCTTACCCGTTATGGGTAATTTTGCGGGTGCCCATTGGGAATGTGTAAAATTGTCATCCCTAGAATCAACATCCTAAATAGGGGATATCTCATTAAATTACCCTTTCATCAAATCAATCTCCCATTTAAGTATCGGTATATTGGTGAAGGTCTTCAAAGACGACATGGAGATTTCAATCGTCCATTTATCAGATCAATCGCTCATTTATTATATATTTCGTCTTCCTATGAGATAAGTCACCAAACATGAGAATTGATGAGTGACATGTTCCCATCCTTTGAGGAGACAAAAGAAGTTGTGGGGAGGTAAACCATACTCCTCAGAATACCATGAAATAAACTACGTTAGATCTATTCATAGTCTTATGATTTATACCTATATAAAAATTAACAACAGAACTCTAAACCCTTAAGCCCATACCATAATTCAAGTAGAGAATGAAAGCGAAAGTGTACATGAATTTTCCATTGAAATCGTTAAAGGCTGCGGGTATGTGACCTTCCGATTTGTAGAGTTCCTTAGGGTTCATTGAATCTCCTCTAATGGGGATGAAGAGAGAAAATTTGATAAACCGTATTTTGATCGTACTCTACAAATGGGGACCATAACTCATTTAAATAACCTTAAGGTTATTTCTTAGTTTTAAATATTCTAATTTGCCCCTTCGTCAAATTAGATATTGATTTATGGTATCTACACAATAACCTGATATTTCATGACATTTATACTGTTAGCCACAGACTTAATATTATATTAATTAGACCCCTTTAAATATTGACTAGTTAAAATAATGACACTAACACATTAAATATTATATTTGTGAATGGAATTCTAACAAATTATTCATTCTCTAAGTGATTTCTATTTTCAAAGGAGTTGTGAATCTTGACCCAATGCAACTATAAATACCCCAATACCATGGTTAAGAGACAAACTAACTCAAATAAAAATACACACATAGATAACTTATCACCCTACCTAAACTAGCTCTCAATCCCAGAGTAAACCTTAAAGCATCTAATAACATTTAACATTAAAAAGTGTCACATATTTGTATTTTTATCCAATATGCACTCATTTTTCTCTTCTTTAGGTTTTATACTACATAACTCTTTTAATAAAAAATTAACTATGCAATTTCATGTATTTATTTATTTTATTAAGCTTAGGACAAGTTTTCAAGATTTTATTTATTTATTTTCTTGTCTAACAATAGCTTTTTTGAAATAAAAATAAATAAATAAAACAAATTAATAAAATCTATACACTATATACACCAACCATATAAAATTTTGCAAATAATGAAAATGGTAATTATGGCTTAGAAATAAAATAGATAGTGAGTTTTCTCTTGCAAATAATTTAATTGTTTGTATTGAGAGAATAAAAAGTTGTTGCTATGTTTATTACAACGTCAAATATAAATTATTTAGAGCATCATTCAATTCAACTTTTTTAAATAATCATTGTCAATTTTTATTTTATTAATCTTGTTTTAATTTATATTTTATATAAAAATTATCATAAATTAAAAAAATAGTTATATAAAAGAGATTAATTACTATTTAATGTCAGTGTAAAAAAATTTAGTATCAATTTCTCACTACCATACACATATCCATTTGTATTATTTTATAAATAATTAAAATTAAATCTCTCCTAATATTTAATTAACTGAAAGAATTTTATTTCAATTAAATTTTATATAAAAAGAATTAATTAATAATTTTTTGTTCTAAAAATAGATATTATGAGTGTAAAAAAGAAACGCGCGACAGGAGGAAGGAAAGCGCGTGCTTCAATCAAATTCTACTGTACTGCCTGCCTACACTGAACACTGTTAATGTTTTGTATCGAAGGAGAATGTCAGAAATACCCTTGAAAAAGAACAATAGAAGCCGTACGATGACGCGGGAAACACGATACAGTGAATAAGTGGTGCGCGTGCATGGTGGCCACGATGCGGTGCCAATACATGGAATATAAAGTCAACAATAATTGAAAAGACAATAAATAAGAAGCAAGCAGAGTGAGTTATCAGACAAAGGGTTCGTCCTGAACAATCATGGTCCCATTTTTGTTACCGCTTTAGGACAAATTTCTTTTCTTAATTGTTTCTTTCTACTGCAAAACTCCTCATTTGCTTATGCTATTTATTTTTTATTTTTTATTCGTTTAGATACAAATAGCCGTAAGTAGCATTTAGCAAATTAGTTGATTCAATTAAAAATATTTAATTATTAATTAGTTAGACTTGGTTATATTATTTATACCACATTTAAAGAAAGTTTTTTTAATAATATTTTTTTTTTTAGAAACACATCATATATTTATCTAAAATTTTAAGGTGATATTTGTATGGGCTCTCCCACTTATAAATATTTAAATTTTCACATTTTTAATTAATGTAAGACTATTATCCATACTACTCACACTTTACCGTTTGTTATATGTGTGCGCGTGCGTGTGTCTTAGATCATAAGTATTAAATTCATGGATACTCTCAACGTTTATCTGACTTTGCAATAAATGGTATTGATGTTTGAATTCATTTGAGTAGGAGCGAGAATAAGAAAATTAAAGTTAGTGATGTAAGGGAATTACATTCGTGGAATATATTATTAAATTTAAGAATTTAATTGGTATGTACTGATAGTGTAAAATTATTTTACACTGTCAATCAATCACTCTAATGCATCATGCCACATTATACTGTAAATTTTAAATTAACTATATAATATGACAGATTAATATATCCCTAATGGATGGCGGTGTAAAATTATTTTATACTATCAGTGCATATCAATTAAACTCTAAATTTAAATATAAGTCGTTAAATCTACTCATTATAATTTGAGAAAAATATATTGGTGCATATAATGCCTTCAAGTTTTTTTATAGAAATGTAGTGCGTCAAAGTCTCTTATGTCTTAGAAAATTATTATCTCATATAAGAAATTCCACACAAAGAGAGATATTTTAACTTATAAATCATCTTTTCTTATTTTAAATATGTGGTTTAAATTTCACTCGAGAGGATATGCTCCCTTTATGTCTTAGAATTTTATTTCATTAAAGCCTTACATCGATATGGATTTTCCTCACATTTATAAGATTTGTTCATGTAAATGAGATTAAGAGGGTTAGGGAGTTAGAGAGAGTTGGGAGCACTAATAGATACCCAATTCTCCATAAATTCATCCTTACATGGTGGTGAGTATGAGACATGTCACATTGAAAAAGTATTATAGTGGTACAAGCATGTGAATGAAAGAGCTTTTGCATGATTTGCATGATGAGAAGCATAATGAATGAAATCGCACTTAAAAAGGAGATTGTTGAGAAACAAGTATGATTTGTTAGTCCCACATTACTTTAAAAAAATAGAGGTTGAACATTTTATAAGTGAGAGGACTCATGCATTTATCACTTTAAAATTTTGGATGAATATGCAATGTCTCTCTCACTTGTTAGGATGAGTTTCTGACCTTTAAATGAGTGTTTAACTCAATATGAATGTGTTCCCCTCAATGATATTCCATCAAAAAGATATTCAATTTTAACCTTAATTAACTTCACACTATATTATATATTAAAAGTAACATTATTAGCACTCAATTTAACACCGGACTAATACTCAAATAACTTAATTTTGATCGAGTGAAGAGTAAATGTCATGCCAAATGGCAAATGCAAAAAAAAAAGTCATATAATTTATCCTTTTATGGGTTAATCCACAAACATTTTTATTATTAGAGTTAGTTGTGTTAGTTTGTATATTTGATTATAGATAGTTATTAGTGAGTTAGATTTGTTATAAGTTAGCTAAAAAATTTTAGTTCATAACGATAGTTGTGTAAAGTATATCATGTATTCATCATAATAAATATCTTATTATTGAATAATTATTACAATTGAATTGTCACTTATTTTATTTTTCTCTTTTTTTGAATCAATTTCGCTTCTCAACATAGTATCAGAGTTTTGTTCTCACTATGGAAAAAATGTGATTCTACTTATCAATAAAGATAATCTTCAATCATCCTCTTTCTTTTCATTATTTTTTATTATACTACATTCTATCATTTTGATCGAATGACATCAACTCATTATCAGATTCTACAATATAATTGAATTCTTCGAACAAATAATTTGTGATATCATATATATTTGTTGAAGTTTTTCACTCCCTTCAATCATTTTGATGTAGTTAAAAATATTTTATTCTCTTTGTGTTTTATAGTGTTATGATAGTTTAACAATTTTTATTCTCTTTTTGTTTCCATTATATGGTGGTTACATTTTTTTAAACTCAAGTTTGGTATTTTAAAACACAAGATTGTGTTTATTGATTTGATTGGAGTGAGTGTTGAGGAGACACATAAGATTTTTCCAAAATAGGTTGAAGGTTTTTATGAGTTAAACACATCCACTATTATCTTTATCGGCATCAAATTTCTTTTTTTGTCTATTGAAGTGAGCTCGATGAGACACTAAAAGATTTTCAAAAGAATTAAAAGTAGGTTGAAGACTTCAATGAGTTAAGCACCTTAGCCACTATCACCATCAATATAACATTTTCTTTTTTAACCGATATGATCGAGACTTGTATACTTTTTGATGTAATTTTCTTTAATGAATTACATTGTATTTTCTTTTACTTTAGATTGTATTGACATTTTCAAATTGGAAATGTTACTTCATATTATTATTTTTGTTGATAAATTAGGAATTAGCCCAAAGAAAAATATATTAAAAGAGAAGTAGGTACAAAAATGAGGAAAATATAAAGTCGAAACCTCAAACCTATATGATCCTAAAGTTAGGCAAACCTAACCGATTTCTGATAAGACTTGATACAATATCCAGATGCACATCATTCCACCAAGTAAAATTAGCTACCTCTAATCCTATGTTAGCAAGCTTATATGCCCAATTATTTTCTTCCCTATATATACGTGTAGCCAAAAAATTAAAATTTCCTAAAAAAAATTGTACAGTCGGTTTACTGAACGCCATCACAACTAATTTAGAATTTGATTCTAACTAGAGATTATGCCAACCATGAGAGAATGCATGCTCAATCGCCAAAATCACACCCATGAGCTATGCAGAGAGAGCATTCGCATTGTTTAAATTGCACACAAAACTTCCAACATGATTGCCCAAGTGGTTTCTGAAATTTCTCCACAACCTGCCTTGACCGGAACCCCTTGGAAGCATCATCCACGTTAACCTTTATCCACCCACAAGATGGAGGACACCAAAACACTTCCTTACAAATCTTAGGATTAGGTTGATTGATGGAAATGTCGAACTTTTTAAGAACTTGAAAATCGACCATATACAATGAAGAAGATCTTTTGAAAGACATATCGACAAGTTGGGAAAGAGCATAAATGTAATAGCAGGTGGTTCTCCATGAAATGATTTTGTTCTAATATCTAGCTTGGTTCCGAGCACGCCAAATACCGTTAGCCGAAGCCAAAATTGAAGCATGATACACCACTCTGCAATGAGCAGAATCGGACTTGGTCATAACAAGCATACAGTCCCTAATATCGCTTATGCGCAAGTTCAGATGCAGCATGCTACTAATCCAATTCCAAATCTCTCTAGGAAAAAAAGCAATCAAAAGACAAATGTGAGATAGATTCCTCACACTTGCAGTAGAGGTTAAACACCGAGGGGTCGACCATCCCGCAATTCTGAAGCACGTCATCCATCGACAATCTATTCTTTGTTAATCTCCAAAAAATAATAGAATGAGAAGGTGGAATGTTCGGATGCCAAATATAGTTGCTTCAAACCCCACCAGGACCACGTTTATAACAATGGTTATAAGTTTTCTTTATGCTAAGATTTCCACTGTCAGCCCTTAACCAAACAAGCTTATCTTCATTCAAGTTATTAATATGAATGTTTAAAACCATTATAAGAATGGGAAAGGCCTCCTTACAACTCATCCAAATAGATGAGAAAACATGAGTCCAATGAATCTGATCATTCCTTAAAACTCTAGCTTTAACAATAGTTGCCAAGAATTAGTTTCATTCATAATGTCCCAACATTGCACCAGGTGATTCACTTTATTTGTAAGCCTTAAAGAACGTATGCCCAACCCCCTGTCCTTGATAACCTGACAACAAGATTTTCGTTGCCAGCTTTCTCTGATGGATATCATCGCTTCATATGAAATTGCGACACCAAGTTTCTACCTGCTTTAATAAACTGACAAGCCAAGAATAAATTCTGAACGAATAAAGCAACATGTTGTGAACGATATAAATGACCAATTGAATAGGACCCGTAACAGATAACAAACTAGCCTTCTAACTTGCTAATTTTATCATAATTTTATCAATAACAGGCTGAAAATACGAAGCCTTGGGCCACCCTTTGAAAATAGGAACCCATATATAAGTAAAAGGAAGAGACCCCTTATTGAAACCAAATTTGTTGGCCAAGACACTGTGTCTATCATCTATCATCGAATCGACAAACATGATGGACTTGGTCGGGTTACAAATATGACTATAACAAACAACATATCTCTGAAATAACTCTGCAATAGCTTCCAAGGATGAAGAGCAACCATGTGTAAACAGCATTATGCCGTATGCGTACAACGTGTGAGAAGGGAACAACACATTCCTACAAGCTTTAATACATTTCAGTCGATTGCTAGCAGCCAAAACAGAAAGCCCTCTTTCAAGAACATCCTCTACCAGGCAGAAAAGAAACGGAGATAACGGATCCCTCTGTCTAACTCCCCTCTTGCAACTAAAGTGGCCCCTAAGGTCTCCATTGATAGAGACAGAAACCTTAGCTGATTCCAAGATCACTCTAATCCAAGAGTATAACTTCTCATTGAACCTGAATTGCTTAAGGACTTTAAGAAGGAATTCCAATCAAGAGTATTGAATGCCTTGTATATGCCTACCTTTAGCATAACATTACCATGTAAAAACTTTTTGTGAATTACATTTTTCACCTCAGATTTGAGACCTATATAATCCTTGATGCTACGACCGTGAATAAATCCTTTTTGCCCAGTGAATATAATATGAGAAAGCACACTGACCAACCTATCCGCTATGATATTTTAAATAATTTTGAATTTGAAGTTCGCAAGTGAGATGGGTCTGTATTGTTATATGCAATCTGCTTCTTTCACTTTAGGAATCATCACTAATGTGTTGGAATTTTAGTTGGGGGCTAACCATCCATCCTTAAAAAACTGCATAGTGGCATTTATGACGTCTTCTTTAATGATGTTCCAGAAAATTTGATAGAATATGGGACCGAAACCACCAGAGCCAGCTATGTAACGCCCCAGTTTATTTTGTTTATTTTTCATGATTAAATTATTTGATGTTGTGTGTATGTATGTGATTATATATGTTTTATTATGTCAGGGGTACCCTGTAGTGAATGGTAGAGGCCTTAAGAATATACTATAAAGGTGGAGGGTGTGAAAGTAATTGAGTAGAGATGGGTGGTGTGGTTGGTAAAGCTAATTAGTATAACTAGTTAGTAGTTATTTATTTAAACAATATAAAGTTGATATTATTTGAATTAAATAATTAGTATTATTATTATTATTTGTTGGATAATAATAATAATAATAATAATAATAATAATAATAATAATAATAATAATAATAATAATAATAATAATAATAATAATAATAATAATATACGAATTTAGGGAGTTGAGGGACATAATTGTTTTGTTTGTGAAAACAAGAGAAAGTAAAGAAGAGAGATAGGGCAAGGAAGAGCTAGGAGAAGATGTTTTCATTGTTGAGGTAGAAGAAGTGTTTTCACAAGAACTTTAAGGTAAGGGTAGAGTTCTAATTATCTAAGGGTGATCATGATGATTGGTGGGTAGATTATACCATGTAGGATTGTGTTTTCTTTCCTATCCATGATTTTTGATGAAGTGATAATTGTGTGTTTCATAGAGTTGTTGATGAATTATATGATGTATGTTGATGTTTCTACTGTAATTAATGTTGGAATAATGCATTGACGAATTGTATGATGTTGTGGAAGTTGTTGTTGTGTGTGATAGCGAGTCTGAGACGGAACAAAGTTATGGGTATTTTTTATGCGGAGAAATTAGTTTTTTTTTTAAACTTTGGAAAATGCTTTTTCATGTTAAATTATCATACAATCGATTTATGGGGAAAAGAGGTTTTTGAAACGGTGCAAAAGTGATTTTCATGTAAATAGTTGCAGAAAAAGTGATTATAGACACAGTGTAATCGGTTACCCTGATTTGAGTAATCGGTTACACTGCACTTAAAATGTGGTTTTTAGCTTTCCGGGAACGGTGTAATCGGTTATCCTGTTTATGGTAACCGGTTACACTGTATTATTTTTGCGCGTGTGTGGTTGGTTGTAGGGATGTAACTAGTTACCCCATTTTGGGTAACCGATTACACTGAGAGTAATTTTGAAAAAAAACTTTAAAAATTCATAACTTTTGTCCCGAGCGTTTCGAATGTCGTTCGAAGCGTTGGGAAGTTAACGCGACGAACTTCCTTATAAAAATGATTTCTATTCCAGAATTTGATTATTTTGTTGTGTGATGGCTTAAATGCAATTGTAGTGTAACATAATCTGAATTGTATCGTTGTTGATTGCTATGCTATAAATTATTGTTGCTGAATTGTTATAGCATGTTTGTTAAGCATGTTAGCCAGTATTGGCAGAATATATGATTATGGAGGTGTTGGTCATTGTACTCGGTGTTGTTCTTGTTGTTGCATGATTGATATGTTGCATGCATACATGATGTTGGGACATTAGTCCATTATTGTGAGCATTAATCATAGGAAGTGAGAATTGTATACCTGTAGCTGATTGGTGGGATCAATGGAATCAATGAGATATTGTCGATGATTATGATATCAAATTGTGAGTTCAATATCCTAAGAGGTGGGGATCGGAGCTGGTGAACCTGAGTGTTCACATATTGAAAATCTGAAGGGAATTATGATTCTGAAAAAGGGATCGGGTTGGAAAATAGGAACCGAATGGTACCACATGCATTGAGTCGAGTTGTGAGTCTAATTGCATTTGCACACTGCTGAACCAGTAGGGTTTTCATCTTCAAGCGCCACAAACTGAAGTTGTTCACTCTGGTGAGCTTTTCAATCTCACACTTTGTTGAAGGCATCTTCTCCACGCTCACCACGCCAATTTGTTGTGAATCGAATACCTTAAAATTAAGTATAAACAGTTTCTTAATGATAAAGAAACACACAAGGGTTAAGGTTAATAAAGAAGAAACAACAAGGATTGGTTATTAAACTGTTATTTTTTCATTTCTCTTAGAGCAAGATTACAAGTATACAAGAATAACAAAATAATCTCTCTCTCTTGAAATTAGGATTTTATCTTCCTATTTTTCCTTATATAAAGATTCAGAAACTAGCATCCTATTTATAAGAAAAATAATACACTAACCTAACGGGATTTTTAACAATTACCCATTACAAGTTAACTTAGGGTACAAGCTAACTTAAACAATTAGGCTTACAAGCAAGGCCCAATTCAACATGCTAACAACCCTAGGAATATTGACTAATGCATGTTATAACAGACTTCGACTACAACACGCATTACTCGCGAACAGACTTCGACCACACTAGAGTTTGATCCAACATCTCACAAATCTCCACCTTGGATCTAACTCTATAACATCAAGAAACTAGCTTTCTTCATGTAGCTTTATTAACTGCATACAGTGGAAAAACTTGCAACTGGGCAACATCTTGGTGATCATATCAGCAACATTATGATCTATCGAAACCTTCAGCACTTGGACTTCTCCACGCTCGATTACCCATCTAACAAAATGCAACCTCACATCAATATGCTTGGTTCGCTCATGATAGACTGAATTATTTGACAGGTGTATTACACTTTGACTATCACATTTAACAGTGATAACTCGACCTTTAAGTTTTAGCTACTTTGCAAAACCTTCAAGCCACAATGCTTCCTTTACAGCTTCAGTTAGAGCAATATACCCCACTTCAGTGGTTGGTAAGGCAACGACATTCTGAAGTGTTGCTTTCCAACTGATTGTTGTCTCAAACATAGTGAACACATATCCAGAGATAGATTTTCTGGAATCCATACAACCTGCATAATCAGAGTCGACATATCCTTCGATTGCTGCTTTACTATTTTCACCCAAGGCTCAACCATAAGTTAGGACTCTATTCAGAGACCCATTTATGTACCTTAAAATCCACTTAAATGCTTGCCAGTGAGCCTTTCCAAGATTCACTATGTACCTACTTACAAGACTTACTATATATGCTATGTCGGGTCTAGTACAGACTATAACATATATCAAAGAACCTACTATGTTAGCATAAGGAATGCTATTCATATAAGTTCTTTCAACATCAGTGTTGGGACACTGATCTATACTCAACTTGAATTGAGGGTTTGTCGGAGGCACAACAGGCTTTGAATTCGACATACCAAACTTTTTGATAACCTTCTGTAGGTATGCCTCTTGAGATAAGCATAATTTCGACTGCTTTCTATCTCTCCGGATGTCAATCCCAAAAATCCTAGACGCAGCTCCCAGATCTTTCACGTCGAACTCTTTATTGAGTTCAGACTTCACCCTCATTACATCTCCGACATTGTTGCTTGCTATTAGAATATCATCCATATAGAGCAACAAAATAACAAATGAATTACCCGGTCGAAATTTGAAGTAAACACAGTGGTCGAACTGACTTCTGATGAAACTTATGCATGCCATGAACTTGTCGAATCTCTTATTCCGTTGTCGAGGAGATTGTTTCAGTCCATATAAGGATCTATTCAGCTTGCACACATAATCTTCCCCATTTTCGACATACCCTTCAGGTTGCCTCATCATGAGTTTTCATCTAAGTCACCATACAAGAATGCAGTCTTCACATCCATCTGTTCCAGTTCAAGGTCGAACTGTGCCACTGTGGCAAGCAACATTTGAATGGATCTGTGCTTCACAACAGGAAAGAATACATCATTGAAGTCAATACCTTCTTTTTTAATGAACCCCCTAGCAACCAATCTTGCCTTATATCTCTTCGACGCCACTCCTTTGATTCCTTCCTTAACTTTGAAAATCCATTTACAGCTAACTAACCTGGATCCAGCAGGTTTCTTGATCAGTTCTCAGGTGTTGTTATCATGAAGAGATTTTATCTCATCATCCATGGCCTTCAGCCATTTAGTCTTCTTTCGACTCCTAATAACTTCCTTATAGTCTCTAGGTTTTTCATCTAAAACCTCACTAGCAGAGATTAAGGCATAACCTATAAGATCTGCATATCCAAGTCTCTGAGGTGGATTAATGACTCTCCTCGATCTGTCTCTTGCTAGCAGGTAGTCATTATCAGTCTCCTCATCTTCGATAATATCTCCTGCGTCTTCTTCGACTTCATCTGGGGTAAGCAATTCAACATCAACATGCTCCACCTCAACGGGAATCTCTCCCTGTTCCAGCTCTTCGTCAGCATCATTAGTTTTCTTAAAAGTCATCTTTGCTTCATTGAAAACTACATCTCGACTGGTAATACACCTCCTGTAACCTGGCTCTAGGCACCATAACCTATAAGCTTTGACTTCTTCAGGGTATCCCATGAACATGAATTTCAGAGCTCTAGGTTCGACCTTATCTTGCCTAATATGAGCATAGGCCACATAACCAAATACTCTCAGTCTGTCAAGACTAGGTGGATGTCCCGACCAAACTTCTTCAGGTGTCTTCATTCCCAAGGCAGTCAAGGGACATTTATTTATCAGGTAAGCTGTTGTCGAAACAGTTTCTGCCCAAAACACATTCTTTAATCCAACACTAACCAACATGCATCTAACCCTTTCAAGGATTGTTAGATTGAATCTCCTAGCTAAGCCATTTTGTTGAGGAGGACCTACTATAGTCTTATGCCTTGCAATCCCAGACTCAACACAGTAACTGTCAAATGCTTTGTTGCAGAATTCAAGGCCACTGTCGGTTCTCAACCTCTTAACCTTTCTGCCAGTTCTAGTTTCGACCAGAATCTTTCAACTTCTGAATGAATACCCATAGTTTTTTGGAATAGTCATCAACGATTGATAGAAAATACCTTGCACCTGAGTGGGAAGGATTCCTTGCAGACCCCAAAAGATCAGCATGAATGTAATCTAGGGATCCATGTGTTATTTGCTTGCCTTTGTTAAACTTTTCCCTACAAGATTTACCAAATACACATGATTCACAAAACTCTAACTTTTCGAATTTGTCACCTCCTAGAAGGTTCTGCTTCCCCAATTCGACCAGACCTCTTTCGCTGACATGGCTCAATCTCATGTGTCATAATTCTGTCTTCGACAAGGTTTCGTGGATGCAACATTTATCGAACCACTTACAACCTCAACCTCAAGGGTATACAAGCCTTGTTTCTTCACGCCTCTCAAGACTTCCTTCAACCCCTTCATGACTCTTAGGATACTTTTCTCTCCTTGAAAAACATATCCCTATCTGTCAAATTCACCAAGAGAAATCAAATTTCTCTTCAAGCCAGGTACATACCTAACTTCAGTCAATAACCTTATTGACTCATCATGGAGCTTGAATCTCACAGATCCAACACCTGCAATTTTGCAAGATTTGTTGTTTCCAAGCAGCACAGATCCACCATCTTGATCACATAGCTCCTCGAACAATTCTCTGTTTGGAGTCATGTGCCAAGTGCAACCTGAATCCATAATCCACTCTTTTCTCGAGTCGCCACTTGAAACTACAAGAACATCAGACGAGTCAAAGTCATCTTGAACGATGGTTGTGTTTCCATTATCTCCATAATCTTTCAGGAATTCAGAGCACACCTTTCTTATGTGACTCTCCTTCTTACAGTGATAACATCGAATACCAGATATTTCGCCACTATAAGACTTATGTTGACTTTTACATTTCTTCTTGTCGAACTTACCATCCTCTGGCAAGAATTTTCCCTTAACGAATAAACCTTCGCCCACCGTCGAAGGTTTATGCTCTTTTCGTTTGTTCAAGTCCTTAGAATACAAGGTTGATTGAACTTCTTCAAAGGTCAGGAACCCCCTTCCATACAAGAGAATTTCTTTGAAGTGAGCATGTGTTCTGGGCAAAGCACACAACAACAACAGCGCTTGATCTTCACATCAATATTTTCAAGATCAAGAATCAGCTTGTTAAACATATCCAACTGCTCAGCCAACACTTTGTCTTCACTCATCTTGAATGAATACAATGCTTGCTTCAGGTAGAGTCGATTGACTAGGGATTTGGTCATGTACAAACTTTCAAGTTTCACCCATAATCCCGATGTTGTAGTCTTATTTGATACCTGTCAAAGAACCTTATCACTAAGGCTCAACAATATAGCGTCGTGGGCTTTCTTGATCATGCCCGTCTTTTCTTTTGTCGTTAACGCAACATCCATGGCTGCCTCACCATTCAACGCTTCCAAACAATCCTACTGAACCAGTAGGACTTTCATCTTCAAGCGCCACAGACTGAAGTCGTTCACGCCGGTGAACTTTTCAATCTCATACTTTGTTGAAGGCATCTTTTCCACGCTCACCGCACCAATTTATTGTGAATCGGATACCTTAAAACTAAATATAAACAATTACTTAATGATCAAGAAACACACAAGGGTTAGGGTTAATAAAGAAGAAAACAACAAAAATTGATTATTAAACTGCTATTCTTTCCTTTATCTTAGAACAAGATTACAAGTATAAAAGAATAACAAAATAACCTCTATTTCTCTTAAAATTAGGATTTTATCTTCCTATTTTTCCTTATATAAAGATTGAGAAACTAGCATCCTATTTATAAGAAAAATAGTACACTAACCCAATGAGTTTTTTTAACAATTATCCATTACAAGCTAACTTAGGGTACAAGTTAACTTAAATAATTTAGCTTACAAGTAAGACCCAATTCAACATGCTAGAACAGACTTCAACTACAACACGCATTACTTGCGAACAGACTTCGACCACACTAGAGTTCGATCCAACATCTCACAATCATTATTACTATTAATAATTTTAAAAGTAGTAGGTGTTACATATCTATTTATATGCGCAAGTTTTTATTGAAAGGTGACATCCTAAATATGATTTTGTGGATATTTACTCTGATTTTATTTAATTATGTGTGGGGGTTATTTAGGGTGTTACAAGCTGCACTGTCACGCTTAAGATTAAACATTGCACTACAGGTTTTTCATCTGAGGGCAGAGAAGTTAACAACGAGTTATTTTGTTCTGACAACAATCTAGCAATAACCTCTTCCACGAGCGAATTATTCTGCAAAACAACAAATTTGTTAAATAAATTCTCAAAATGAGAAACAACATGGTCGACAATTTACACATGATTTTTTATGAAGGCTCCATCAATTTTCATTGTGTGAATGAAGTTTGAAAAGTTCCTGATCTTTGATATCCTGCAAAAGTTTTTCGTATTTCTATCCTCGTGTAGGTGTCAATTTACTCTAGCCATGTCTTTCCAGAACAGTTCCTCAATACTGAGGGTCTGCTCCAACCTAGCTTGAGCAAACTTCTCTTGTTGTGCCAAAGAGTCCAAATGGCCTTCAATGTCAATTTTCTCTTGAATATTAGCAAGGTCCACATCATCCAGTTTCACAATGTCATGAACATTGGCAAAACAATTCTTGTTCCACAATTTAAGATTATCCCTCAAAAGTTTCAGTTTGGAGGACAAAACATACATGGGGCAATCGACGACATTGTGTTTCCACGAAGATTCGAGAACCTTAATACAACCCAGATGTGTGTTCCACATTTGAAAAAATATAAATTGCAACTTGAACTTAAAACCACTAAAATCAAATTGCAACAGAATAGGAAAATTGTCTAATCGAGACTCGAAAAAAGTATAACAAGATGAATGAGCGCACGAACTGATCCAATGTTGATTGCGTTTAACCGTATCCAGCCTTTTCCTAGTGTGATGCAACCCACTATGACCACTCGACCAAGTGAACTTTGCCTCTGCGGTAGGAATATGAATGAGGTGGTTATGATTCGACCAGTTTGCAAACTCCTCTATGGGGCCCCTAGCTGGACTGAAAGGTTCATTATACTTGTGAGTGCCAAGGATTGTGTTGAAATTTTCCCATGAAACACCAAGGAATTTTATAGAATTGAAGCATGTTTTGGAGCGAAGTCCAAATATTATGTCTGACAATGTAATGAGTAGACGCGTAAACAAGTGAAATACCAATAGTAGAGCCATTACCAAACTAGAAAAGGAGATTTGTTGTTCATCAATATGTTACACCTTAGGCTTGAGGTTAATATCACAGAGACACCATAAATTTGCAGGCAAAGAATCCTTAATATTAACAGCAAAAAATTTGAGATTAACTCTACTGAGCCAGGACTGGGGGAAGGAAATCCTTGTCCATCCAGGGTTCAGATATGAAAACTAACTTAGGTCTAGAACTCACCACTAACCTTTTAAGGGTCAACTTTTTAGAAGAGTTGGCTAATCCTCTCGCGTTCCAAAATAAACAATTCATGGGGAATTGTTGACGCTGCCAGGCCTCGACCTTGTCTTGTAATTCCCTTTTGCTGCACATTTTTTCTGAACTTTTATCTTGGACTTTGATTTTACTTTCATGAATCCATCAGCATCCATTCCCAAAGGATTATGCGTTGTATCACCAATTTCTTGTTTTGCTAATTCTTGGTGCACCATGTTCCCCCAATAAGCATTAAGGAACATCAAATCCTATTGAAGTTCAAGATTAATTTCAAAGATTTCTTCATCCGAGTTCCTTTGATTGATGTCTATGAAATCTGAATTCTCAATTGAATCCTCTGCCTCTACTGTCAGGGCTAAAGTTTTGCCTATGCCTTCTCCATTATTTTCCGTTGCATTGGCTACAACTTCCACATCCATGCTAGACGTATGAACTCCCATGTCCAATGTATTATAGGTGCCTATACCTTTTTCTATGTCAGAGCCATTCACCACAGCAATGTAAATGATTGAATGACGAGTCTCCAAATTCTTGAATAATCCTTCTCATTGTCGTTTTTAGTATTATCTATCGTATTCGCGTCATTGATAACTTAAAACAAAAAATAATTTCTTCACTTTTTTTTAAGTGTTTCTCCCTCTAAAATCTACTTCGTATTATAATTTGAAGAAAAGTGTTATAATTAGTTATGGTAATTTTTATATTTAGTTATAGATAGTTATTAATTAATTAATTTTGTTATAAATCAATTAAATTTTATTAGTTAGCACCGCATAAAGTATATCTTATATTTATTGTAATAAAAATCTTATCTCATTAGATCAATACAAAACAATTTTTTATTTTTCATTTTTTATTTTACTTTTCTCTTTTCTTGTGCTGAATTATCTTTCTCAATATCTATCCTCAGATACACTTTATTTGGCATCATACAAATCAAGATTCGTTTATACATATGGTCTAACTTATTCAGTGTTTGACATTTTATGTGTAATAACACTTCTCACTGTGTTGCCATATAGTAATTAATTGCTTGGTATAGTATATTCGAATCCAATCTTTCATTATCATTCTCCTATAAAAGACAAACTTGTAAATAGACGAATCCAATGACTTATAATAATATCCATGCTTAGTCAAAATCATAGTCATGGTAATATTAAAAAAAAAAAGATTGGTGAGAAAACAAAAATTAGGTGAAGTGGAGAAATATAGGTAATGATGCTAAGCATAGTTAGGTACCTTTTGTGATGTATTCTAGTACATATATCAAATTAATTTAGTCTTTAAAATAACATATTTTTAAGATTACATTGATAAATTTTAAATATTTAAACAATAAAATATAACATATTATTTTTATAGATAATGAAAAATAAATTGAAAATAAGGTGATAAATAATTCGAAATTCGAAAGAGAGATAAATAAAATATAATTAAAATTCATTTAAATTAAGATTGAAACTCGTGTTTTCTAGTTAATTCACTATTAATTAGTAAATTTTATTAAGCACTTATTTGAGTTGAATCCCCTAAGATAAGAGAGGTAGTTTGTAAATAGTAGTAGTAGGAATTAGAAAGTGGTGTTCAAAGCAATGGAGTGAGATCCGATGAAGGCACTAACATAGTGATGAAAATGATTAGCTTAATATTTAATTAGTGAAACTTGCCACATTTTCCAAAAAAGAAGTGCCCTATCATCTATTTTAATGTTTGTTGTTTCATTGCTTTTAGTAAAGTTAGCAAATTAGAGACTTGAAAAGTGGAAGTTCTCGATATTGAAATTGGGAAAAGTTGGAAAACATTCAATGGTGGGTTCTTTCATGATTCCTTTCTTGAATCCCATTTGGTCCACAATCCAACTTTTCTTATAGCCTAACCTCTTAATCATCATGCATTAAACTTGGATCATAGGTTAACTTTTTTCTTTTCTTTTCTTTTGCTTCTTATTTTTGGTTTCATATTGGTCAAAGAGACAAAAAGAAGAGTAGGTAGTTTAATTAAATACTATTCTTTTCTTATACTAAAGTTTCTTAATGTCATGGAATTTTATTCAAAAAAGATATCTCGTGGGATTGAAAATTGGAAACCTTATTCAATGTTAGGATGTCACTTTTCAAGGGGAGGTTGGAATTTTTTAATGCTCTATGTCACTTGTTTGCATGAAGATTTATTTTAATAAATTTTAAATAAAAAAATACTTAATTTAAATTTGATAAAAAAAAACTTGTTGGTACACTTTAAAATAATACAGTTAATACCAAAATTATTTTCATTTGAAATAGGAGCATAAAAAGTTTGTCCCTCGTAATTTTCCAATAGAAACACGAAAGGCCCAGACCATCTATTGAAAAAAATTCAGATAAAATAGAAGGTTATTCATTATACCAATAATTTTAAAATTTAATAGGATTTTAGAGAAATGTACAGGTGTAAATAGTAATCCCACGAAATATTGGATGATTAGTTACCAAGTCCATTGTTCATATTGGGCTTCATTACTTAATTGAAAAGCGCTACCTACACCGTAACTTTTAGTTACGGCAATGTTATTTTTTTTCATTAAAATTGAAGGGTTGAATAAGTTTTTAGTCTCCCTAATTATTATTAATTTTTATTTTTTATTTTTTAATTTTTTTTTAAAGAATAGTTCTTCTAATATTTTCCATCTACACTTTTTTGTTCTTTTTGCTAACGGTCGTTAATAAAAGTCAATGTGGCATTGCCACGTAGATTTTTTTTATATGATTTGGCTTGCACGTGGCAAATATGATGACATGGCAAATACGGTGACGTGGCATGCCACCTGGTTAAGGTCAACATTATACTTGAATCCATAAAAATTTATTGCTAATTTGCAGCTAAAGTCGTAGCTAATTTGTAGCAAATTTAAGAACAAGAAAATCAATCGTGCAAGAACCATAAATTTTATGCTTAAAGACCTTGTCTTTTGCTTGTTTTTGCCTTTGTTATTGTTCAGTTGGTAATACTTTTTTTCTAACCTTATTGCACTATTCAAATTTGATTATAAAATCAAGTGGACTTTTCTATGTGTAAAGCCTCACTATCTCATTTTCCTGTATTCGTAGGTTGCAACTGTTACATCAGCACAAGCCAATCAAAAAATTGCTAGAATCAGAAGTATAGGTTAGGGTTGAGCAGAAGTCATTTGGTTATTCAATACTGTAACTTATGTTTTTCTTGATCCTTTAAAGTTTGTTGTTGCTTATCAACAAAGTGGAAGGGCTTGAAATTTGGTCGTAAACCAAAGAGTAAGTATTATAACTAAAATGTCGTTGGATTAATTGTTGGAACAAGCAACCACAAGATTGGTGAAACTAAGTTGAGAAAATTTAGAAGTGGAGAGTGAAAGAGGAGAATTGTGTGTGTGTGTGTGTGAGAGAGAGAGAGAGAGAGAGAGAGAGAGAGAGAGAGAATTGAGAGTGAAAATACAATTTTTCATTAGCTTGAGTGAGAATGCACCCAACACACTTATATAGAGGTTACACAACGATTGAAATATATTTTAATCAAGTACAAAAGTAAAAAAAATAAAAAAACTCATGCTCGTAACCGGTTACGCCAAAATGGATATCCAATTACACCTGAAGCTAATTAATAGATGCTAAAGGACCTCATTGTTGGTAGGATGTTCAAGGGGATGAACTTTGATGTCAAAGGCTTTTAGAATGGCAAATTCAACCATAAAGGAGTTAAAATCCTTATAAGTTAAATTATTAGGTTGAAAAATATTTTAATTAATGGAAGCTTGGTTTTTTAGTGGATATTTATGTTATTGAATCTTAATTTGTTCCTTTCAAACCAAGTTATATTAATGAAATGAATGAAACTAACACAAACAACCACCTTACATTTATGCGAGCATGGTTTATTGATTATCTACCAAGAATCTAAAAAGTTATGTTGTTATGAATGCCAAAGATGTTTGAAAGTCAGAATGAGATACAGGAAGCATACTCACAAGAAAAGTTATATGCTGAGTAGTTTCCATATTTTTTAATAAAGAGTGCATATAGAAGGGAGATTCATACCTTAGGAAGGTGTTTCATAGCATAAGAGATTTGGAAGGAGGTATGCACAAGTTCCATATAATCTTGCTCTAGCTTAGGATTAGTCTTGACAAAAAATGAATAAGCATGTTTGGGAGTCTTCTAATCCAAGTATGTTTAGTGTCAGAAGAACGTGAATTTTGTTTACATTTGTGAAAATCTATTGACAAAAAAAAGAGAAGTAATAGTAATCATCAAATTATATTATGCACCATCTTCTGGGACCTTATTATACGAGTAAAATTATATATATGACCTGCAAGAATAAACATAACCCTTTAGAAGTTTGAGAGTTATATAATAAAATGAAATACACCATTCATATTAAAACACATTAATAACATGTGAAACAAGACACAATTATTATGCAAAGTTGCTTACCTTTAAGATTTTTTAGAATTAGAATTACTTTTGACAGGTTATTACTATAATTTTGAAAATAAAACAAGACACAATCTTGTAAATGTTACTATGGTTTTGGAAAGAGGAAAGTGATGGAAACATTTACAAAATCATAGTAACACATATGGTTGGAAACATTAACAAAATTTAGCATCTGGTTTCTTGAAAAGAGGAAGGTAGTGAAAAGTTATTGTTCTTTGAAGATAGTATTAAAATTTGTTGAGGTTGTTGTAATTAGTTCCTTTGACCACTACTTGTGTAATTATTTGCTGATAACACTAGTATATCCTAATTATGATAATCTCGATGGCTTGGATCGAAATTGATACATGTGGGTTGATTTAACATGAACTCCATATTCATGTTCAATCTTGTGCTATTGTCATAAATAATGTGTCACTTATTAGCTAATGGTTTCACCTCTGCCATTTGGTGTTTCCTTTGTGATACATCTTATGTATTTTACTTACTTCTTCATGAGAAATATCATTATCATTCTTAGCATGAACAAGATTTGTGTTGGTAGCAATACTAAATGGAAGATGAAACTCGTGTGTCATCCAATCAATTTTGTTTTCTTTACTAGCACTACCACGGTAGTAAACAAGTATTTTTTTAGACCAACATAATCAAGCTAGAAAACGTTTGAGACTTACAATAAATAAATGTAAGTCTCATTTAATTTTCAATAACAAATATCAGTGTTTATATAACTTTTTAACACTATACAAGTTGTAACTTTGAGTGTTGGGTTGCTACTAAAACAAATATATGTTTTAGGCCCAATTATTTTCTTTTAAATTTTGTAATAAATAGTTTTTAAATAAATTTATTAAAAATTTAATTAAAATTATTTAAAACAGTTAATTATAAAAAGTATTAATAAGAAAAATTAATATAATATTTTCACGTGTCATATTTACAAAATTATAAGGGGCTAAAGAAAACTCAGAAAATGTTTAATGGAAGGATAAAAAAGTTGAGTTTTTTTTTAAAGAAAGACTAAAACCTTAAAAATATTAAAATATAAGAATCAAAAGTGCATTTAAGTTTAATTATTAATTGAGAGTGCATTTACACAAATTCAATAGATCTCACAGGTCTCTTCTAAACCTTGTTGTTTTCTTATAACTACCCAAATCTTTTTGATAACTACCCAAATCTTTTTGGTAACTAACTAATTGGATTTCTTTAGTAACAGTAGACTCAGTCTGTATAGATTGCTACACACTGTTTAAGCTTAATGAAAAAAAAAAACTTTTTTTATATTTTGTTTAAGCTCAGTTTAGATTTTAGATGTCTAAGTCATTCTTAAAAAATTTAATATAATATTTCTAGTGATAATTGGTTTTAAACTTATTATTTGTTCACGTTTTAATCCAACCTCTATCAATTTTTTATGCATGTCAACTTTTGTTCTCGTTCTTTGCTTCAACGGTTTAGTAAAGATGAACACTTTATTGTATTTCCATAATTTAAAAATGTATTTTTGGACAATTTGGGGGAAAATAGGCTTTACTACATGCACCAAATGTTAATTTTTTCCATTAAAATTTAAAATACACTTTTAAAAAAATATTTTTCAAAGTTATAATTTTTTTATCCTCATAAATTTAATTTTTACGTAATATTTTATTTTAATTATAGTTTCAGCCTCATAATTTCACTTAATTTGCGAAACTAATCTTTCGATTTTTAATTCAAATATTTTTGTTATTCTCTCATTTTTTGTATTGAAAATTTACGAGGTGTTTATTTTTTAACATATATTTTTCTTATCATAAATTTAAGGGTATACGAGTCGATTTGAGTTGAATTTGACCAAAATCAAGACTTAGCCTAGAGAGGGTATGTAATACCCCAAATTTCGTTGGAATATTTTATTTAATTTATTTAAATAAGAATATTCGCATTTCGGTAATTTTTGGTGGTTTTGTGGTATTATTGAGAATTATGCATTTTTGAGTTATTTATTTAATTAATAGTATATAATATGAATATATTAGTATTATTATTAATTAAAATAAATATAAGTGAAATAAGGGCAAATTGGACAATGAAAGAAGAGTTAGTGAGGATAATATGAGAAATAAATATAAGTGAGGAGAATTGAAGTCAGAGCTCTGAGGAGGAAGATTTGAGGCAAAAATTTCGAAAGATTTTCTGAAAGATTTTGAGAAGGCTTTGATCGACAATTAAGGTATGGGGAGTATTGTTAGAACACAGATTGGTTCTTAATAATATCTCTATGTTTTGATGATAACTATTATGAAATTTTGTAATTAAGAATTATATACTCTAAAATTTGCTTGAGAGTGTTTGCAGCAGATATTAAAGTAATTATCACTCCAGAAGCAAATCAGAATTAAACATAAGAAATATGCTAGACTCTGAAGTGTCAGATGCATCCATTAGAAGATTTTGAATGCTGCCAATAGAAGATCCTGAGCGTAGCCTCCAGAAGGATCTGAAGCAGAAGCTCCAGAAGGATCTGAAGCAGAAGCTCTAGAAGAATCTGAAGCAAGTCAGAAGCATCTGAACCAAAGAAGAATTCTGTATGAAGAGTTTTCAAGCATAATTACTACAGAAGATTCTGAGAATACTAAAGCTGCCAGTACTGAGGATCTGACTCAAATATGCTCTGAACTTATACACGCTAAAAGCACACCTGCTGCAAAGACTCTGATTCAGCAAAACTCTGATCAACATCAGAAGGCTCTGATCAAATTAGACTCTGATGATTCTTGCTGAAAATTGATGAAGAAGAATTTAAAGATTATGTCCGTTGGAATGATCCAAACGACTCTTTTCTTATTTATGCTAGACACAAGAACATAGACAAAAAGGATTTCTCTGTGCTTTCTTCTTCTAGGAAAGGTCACTTGATGTGAAGACAAAAAGACTCAAACCTTTTGGTACACTCTTCTCAACGTGAAGTTCTCTTGGATCAAGCAGCCTATAAAAGCAAGTCTTCACCCATCTTCTTCAGTTGACGTTTTACCTGAAAAGAAATCAATATCCAAAGCTCTCATACAATTCACATTCTTTCTAGAATTAATTTCTTTGTTCTTAATATTAAGTGAAAAATCACAGTTGTGATAAAGTTTTATTAGAAGCAATTTAAACACTTGTATTTGTTATTACATTTGATTGTAAGAAAATCTTAAGAAGATCCAGTTAGGATCAGTAGTTCTTGAGAAGACTTTGAACAGTTGTTCTTAGTGCTTACTATTGTAATCAGTTGATTAAATAGTGGATTAAGTCCTTGATTGAGAAAGGCAAATTACTCTAGGAAGGGTGGACTGGAGTAGTTGAGTTCAACGAACCAGGATAAAAATACTTGAGTTTTTATTTCTAAGTTTTTATCTTCATACTTATTCAACCCCCCTTCTAAGTATTTTGTCACTTTCAGTTGGCATCAGAGCTCCGGTTCTGTGTGTGCTACCACTTCACAGTGACAGTAAAGATCCAGTAAGAAAAACTTTGATATATATTTGGTTGTTACTATGGCTGATAATACAATGTCTAACATTAACAACAAATATGAAGAAAGAGACAGAATCAGCACTAAACCCCCTATATTTGATGGAGAGAAATTTGATTATTGGAAAGACAAGATTGAAAGTTTTTTCCTTGGTTATGATGCTGATTTATGGGATTTGGTCATAGATGGATGTGTTCATCCCATTGATGGGAATGGCAAGAAAGTAGATAGAAAATCTATGGCAGAAGCCCAGAAGAAGGAATTTAGAAATCACCACAAGGCCAGAACAATATTGTTAAATGCAATATCTCACACTGAGTATGAAAAGATTACAAATAGAGAAACTGCATTTGACATGTTTGAATCCTTAAAGATGACTCATGAGGGAAACTCTCAAGTCAAGGAAACAAAGGCTCTGGCTCTAATTCAGAAGTATGAAGCCTTCAAGATGGAAGACTCTGAATCTGTTGAAACTATGTTCTCCAGATTTCAAATACTTACAGCTGGATTAAAGGTTCTGGATAAAGGATACTCTACTGCTGATCATGTGAAAAAGATCATCAGAAGTTTA
Source organism: Lathyrus sativus (assembly GCA_963859935.3). NCBI lineage: Eukaryota > Viridiplantae > Streptophyta > Magnoliopsida > Fabales > Fabaceae > Lathyrus > Lathyrus sativus. The sequence continues at coordinate 2,605,689 of OZ012738.1, forward strand.
CCTACCAGATGGAGACCTATGGTGACTGCGCTGAAAATGGCTAAAGATCTAAACAAGATCTCCTTGGAGGAACTAATCAATTCACTAAGAAGTCATGAAATTGAACTTGAGGAAGATGAACCTCAAAAGAAAGGTAAATCAATTGCTTTAAAATCTAATAAATTTGCTAAAGCATTGCAGGTAATAGAGGAAAGCTCTGAAGAATCCTCATCTGAAGATGAAGATGAACTATCCATGCTGTCTAGAAGAATAAACAAACTCTGGAAGCATAAAGGAAAGAAGTTCAGAAACTTCAGGAAGCCTGACCAAAGAAAAGAATCTTCTGGACACAGAAGATCTGGCAAAAAGGAGGTTGTCTGTTATGAATGTAAAGAACCTGGACATTACAAAAATGAATGTCCAAAGGTGATGAAAGACAAGCCTAACAGAAAATCCGATAAGAAGAAAAATGTTCTAATGGCCACCTAGGATGATTCAGATACATCTGAATCTGAATCTGAGTCAGAAGAGGAATGTGCCAATTTAGCTTTGATGGCAGACATAGAAGATCAGGAGGAAGGAACTTCAGGATCTGAATCTGACTCTAAATCTGACTCTGACGCTGAAGAGGTAATGGCTATGATATAACCTTTAATTAAAAATGTTGTAAAGATATTAGTCAAAAAGATGGCTCTATCTTATTTAATGGAAAGAGGAAAAACAACATTTATAAAATAAATCTTTCAGAACTTAAGGTTCAGAATGTTAAATGCCTCTTGTTTGTTAATGAAGAGAAATGGGTCTGGCACAGAAGATTGGGGCATATTAATATGAGACGTATATCTCAGATTAATAAACTTAATCTTGTCAGAGGACTTCCTAATCTAAAGTTCACCTCAGATGCTCTTTGTGAAGCATGCCAAAAAGGGAAGTTTTCAAAATCATCTTTTAAATCAAAAAATGTTGTTTCTACTTCCAGACCACTAGAATTACTTCATATTGATCTGTTTGGACCAGTGAAAACTGCATCCATCAGAGGCAAGAAGTATGGACTAGTCATTGTTGATGACTATAGTAGATGGACATGGGTAAAGTTCTTAAAACACAAGGATGAATCACATTTTGTGTTCTTTGACTTCTGTAAACAAGTCTAGAATGAAAAAGATTTCAAAATTATAAAAGTCAGAAGTGATCATGGTGGTGAATTTGAAAATAAATATTTTGAAAAATATTTTAATGAAAATGGCATTGCTCATGATTTTTCCTGTCCTAGAACTCCACAACAAAATGGAGTTGTAGAGAGGAAAAATAGAACTCTGCAAGAAATGGCCAGAACCATGATCAATGAGACTAATCTGGCAAAACACTTTTGGGCAGATGCAATCAACAGATCCTGTTACATTCAGAACAGAGTGTCTGTAAGACCTCTTCTGGAGAAGACTCCATATGAACTGTGGAAGAACAGAAAGCCCAACATTTCATATTTTCATCCTTTTGGATGTATTTGCTATATGTTAAATACTAAAGTAAATCTGAACAAGTTTAATTCCAAAGCACAAAAGTGTTTCATGCTTGGATATTCTGAACGCTCTAAAGGCTACAGAGTATACAACACTGAGACACAGATTGTGGAAGAATCTATTCATGTTAGATTAGATGATAAGCTTGGCATTAAAAAGCCAAAGCAATCTGAAAACTCTGCAGATAGAGAAGTAGTCTTCACAGACTCTGAAAGCTTAGAGGCAGACAAAGCTCAAGTGAAGGAACCAGAAGCAACGCCAGATGCCATTCCTTTAACTTCTCAGATGAACAATTTAAACATTTCTGAAGAATCAACTGTTAGAGGATCATCTTCCAGAATCAAAGCTTCTCATCCAGAGAATGTTATTATTGGAAAGAAGGATGACCCTGTCAGAACAAGATCCTTTCTTAGATCATCTAAAGCATCATTATTTGGACTGGTGTCAGTAATTGAACCAACTTCTGTAGATGAAGCTCTGCAAGACAATGATTAGATTATTGCCATGCAAGAAGAGTTAAATCAATTCACCAGAAATGATGTATGGGATTTAGTTCAAAGACCAAAAGGATTTAATATAATTGGAACTAAATGGGTCTTCAGAAATAAGCTTAATGAGAAAGGAGAAGTTGAAAGAAATAAGGCAAGGCTTGTTGCTCAAGGGTACAGTCAACAAGAAGGTATTGATTATACTGAAACTTATGCTCCAGTGGCAAGGTTAGAATCTATACGCCTTCTTATTTCATTTGCTGCACAAAATAACATCACTCTGTATCAGATGGATGTTAAAAGTGCCTTTCTAAATGGTATTATAGAAGAAGAAGTTTATGTCCACCAGCCTTCTGGTTTTGAGAGTGAAAATTTTCCAGATTATGTTTTCAAACTAAAGAAATCTCTGTATGGTTTAAAACAAGCTCCCAGAGCTTGGTATGAGAGATTGAGCAATTTTCTTCTGGAAAAAAATTTCATCAGAGGCAAAGTGGACACAACACTCTTTTGTAAATCATTTAAGAAAGATCTTATAATTTGTCAAATATATGTGGATGATATCATATTTAGATCTACCAATACTATGCTGGGAAAGGAGTTTGCTCAATGTATGCAGGCAGAGTTTGAAATGAGTATGATGGGAGAATTGAGATTCTTTCTGGGAATTCAAGTCAACCAAACTCCAGAGTGCACTTACATACATCAGACCAAATATGTTAAAGAACTTATGAAGAAATTTAACATGACTGATAGTAAGCTGGCAAAGACTCTCATGCATCCAACCAGTTCACTAGGCAAGGAAGAGGTAAGTAAGAAAGTAGATCAGAAACTCTACAGAGGTATGATAAGATCTCTTCTTTACTTAACTGCTTCTAGACCTGACATATTGTTCGGTGTATGCTTGTGTGCTAGATTCCAATCAGATCCTAGAGAATCACACTTGACAGCTGTCAAGAGGATTCTAAGGTATCTGAAAGGTACTTCTAATGTGGGTTTGTGTTACAGAAAATCTGATGATTTCAAATTAGTTGGATTTTGTGATGCTGACTACGCTGGAGACAGAGTGGAAAGAAAAAATACTTCTGGAAGTTGTCAATTTCTAGGAAGAAATCTAATCTCTTGGTACAACAAGAAGCAACCCACAATTGCACTATCAACCACAGAGGCAGAATATATTACTGCTGCTGGATGTAGCACGCATATGCACTAGATAAAAAGTCATCTAGAAGACTATCAGATATTTGAAAGTAACATTTCTATATTCTGTGATAATACTTCTGCTATATGTTTGTCTAAAAACTCCATTTTACACTCTAAGGCAAAACATATAGAAATTAAGCATCATTTCATCAGAGACTATGTTCAGAAGGAAATTATAAATTTAGCCTTTGTTGATACAGATCATCAATGGGCAGATATTTTCACAAAACCCCTTGTTGAAGATAGATTCAAATTTATTCTAAAAAATATTGGTATGGATTTTTGTCCAGAATAATATTTGTCAGAAGCAAATTTTACAGATGCAAAAATGTTTAATGCTCTGAAGTATTTCTTCTGATTACTTATTCATTTCCTTTAATTACTTTTTTGTGTGAAACTCTGAACTAACAATACTCAGAGGATCTGAACGTTGGTTAACGTTTCATTTCTCAAGAGAATTCAGAAGCACATGCAAGCAAACACGTGTCACTCTGAATCTGCAAAGGTGGCGTGTACACTATTGAAGAGACGTTTGAGGTGAAGTTTGAATAGTGAAAATCTTGATTTTCCCCTCAATTTGTCAGAATCAATTAATGCTTGAAATGATTTTTATTCTTTTTCATTAAATGTTATGTGTGAACGTGCCATTATCTGACAGTCTGTATGTCTAAGTGTTTACTATAAATATCACACTTCTCACCACTTTCACACTTTTCACATCTCAATCGTTTATGCATTTCTGTCTCCTTTTCTCTCTTCACAAAAACCCTAAGCGTTTGACAAACTCATCTTCAATGGCAACTTCATCATCCACTGCTGCACAATTTCAATCAACCATGGCTGCAGTTACTTCTGCAAATATGAGTGTGACTTCATATACGACACCAAAGAGAACTTTGTTAACATCTGTTGACAAACTGGAAGTTCTCTGTGAACCAATGGTGGAATTTGATTCACTGGCTGAAAATGGATTTGAGTTTCGCTCCATAATTGATGCTCAAGGATGGGTAAAATACTTTGACAGACTTTTTGGACCAGTCTACCCCCTTCTAGTGAAAGAATTCTGGATCCATGCTGTTGTATACCCTAAGTTTATCTTATCTTCTGTTCTGGATAAAGAGATAATCATCACAGAAGATCTGATCAGGAAACTCATTGGATATGAGGAGACAGATGGAGTATCTCATCTGCCAACTGGGTGTGTAGATATGGATGAAGTATATGAGGAAGTAATGACTGCTGGACAAGCCTCTAATAAGTTCAAAGATCTGAAGCCTGATTACAAGATCTGGGCAAAGATTTTTATGGGATGCATTCATCACAGAAAGTCTACAAACTCTCCAGACTATGTAAACAATGAACAACTTTACTTTATGTACTGCTTAAGTCAGAGCACCAAGGTAGATCTTCCCTACATTCTGTTTATGCACTTATGGAATCATATAAATGCCTCCAGAGAATCTGTGAAAGAAAAAGGTCAGAAGATCAGAGCATGGATTCCCTTTGGAAGGTTAATTTCAGATTTTCTGACAGAAAATGGACTGGTGACTGCTCTATATGCTGCTGGAGTCACAGATGAACTTGAATTCATTCTTGGAAAACCTCTGAATGCAAAGAGTCTTCAGAGACTAAAAATAGTAGAAGAACTTACAACAACACCCAAGAAGCTGAATATCACTGAACTCAGTCAGAAGAGAATCTCAGTAGATGACTACCCTCTGTTCTTTGCTGAAGAACCAAGGGAAATAGTAGTAAGTTACATTGATGCTTGCAAGGCAGATGGAACGCCCATTCCTGCAGATATTCTGAAGAGAGCAAGGGAACCACTGCCTGTTGGAGGAGAAGAGATCCCAAAAAAAATAAGTCAATCAGAAGCAGAAGTTGCGCCTGTTCAGAAGAAGCCCAAAGTTGTTGAGAAGCCTCAGAAGCTGATCAAGAGGAAAGCATCTGGAGACACTCCTTCTGTTCCTGCAAAACGTATCAAGATTAAAGGTACCAAATCTTCTGTATCTTTTGTAAATAATATTGTTGTAAATGATTCAACATTTAAGTCTATCCCTAAACCACCTTCTACTCAGAAATAGTCTGTTACTGCTCCACCTCATATATCTGTTCCATCCCCACAAAAATCATCTAATCCTGCTTCCATCTCACCTATAAAACCTTCTACTACACAATAATCTGTACCAAAACCAACAACAACAAAACCACAAAATCAGACTCCACAACCAGAAATACCAACAACACAATCTGCACCACAACAACAACAATCAGAACAACAACCACAACAACTAGAAAAACCATCTGAACAACAAAAAGAAAAACCATCTGAACAACAACAACAACCATAAGAAAAACAATCTGAACCACAAACACAACAACAAGAAAAACAACCACAACCAGAAAAACCACCATCAAACACATCTGAACCAATTGCATCTGTACCAGTTACTTCTGAACCTATAAAAGTTACACCTGATCCACCTACATCAGAACCACCTACATCAGAAACAGCGAACCCATCTGAAACCCATATTCCTGAGACAGAGGTTCTAAACATTACACCTCTCAAAACTGTTTTTGAAGTGTCCTCTACCTCTTACACTTCAACCTCATCATCCAATTCCTCAGAATCTGATATACACCCAGATTTTCTGGTATCCCCCTCTCACAATTTTTTTGAAGTAAACCAACCAGATCCCCCTGTTTCTTCTGAAGTTATTATTCCAGATCCTATTCCAACACCTAAACCATCTTCAGAAATTATCATTCAAAATCCTACCCCTGCACCCAAGCCAAGAACATCTGAGAATGTACCTTCTGCTTCGTGCAAACTATCCACTTCTAACAAACTTCCTTCTGGTTTCAACTTGAAAATTTTCTACACCAGAATTGAACCATCTGAAACCATCACTCCTCTCAAACCCAAACTTACCATCATTCTACCATCTGTGCTTCAATCCTATATTAAAACAATGTCAGCAGTACCTTCATCAGATCCAAAACCATACTCTGCTATATCTGCTAAATCTGATATATTTGCTTCATCTGATAAACCTGCTAATTCTGATAAACCTGTTAAATCTGCTTTCAAACCTTACTCTGATAAACCATTTGATGTGGTTTCCTATAAAACAAAAGCAAAAACAAATCTGATGAATGCTTTACACAGATCCAAACTTGCAAATCATCTGAAATTCCATTCATACCCTACTATCCTCCTCCTCTGATCTCCATTCATAAATCCATATTTCCACCTACTCCCCAACCCAAGCCAATAACCTTGGAAACTCTGTTACACCCCAGACCTAGACTAAATGTTGATCATTTATTTACATGTTTTTTTGCAAGAAATACAGATGTATTTAGTAGGTTCTGTACAGAGGAAGTGTTCATCAACAATGGATGCAAAGGGATCTGATGTCATTTGGAATGGCTTCATAAACAGATTCAACACTGTAGCATCAAATTTGAAGAACGTATCTTCTGATAATGCGAAGCTCAGATTTGCTGAAGCTGCTAGAAGTCTGTTTTGGACTGTTAAGAGATCTGGACCACTGCTTCTTACAGATGCTCCTTCATCATCAGAAGAGAATACTGAATCTGCATCTGAAGACAACCCTCTGACCATGACTCTGATAGAACATCCTTCTGGCTCTACTGCTCCTTGCTCTAAAGCCCATATGGAAATTGACTCTGTTTAAGCTTCAGAAACTGTTCCACCTTCTTCATCTGAGATCGAGAAAGAACATCCAGATCTTGAGGATAAGATTGCAGTTCTGGAAGCTGGTCAATCAGAAATCAATTCATGGATGGCTAAACAAGATAAGAAGTCTGAAGACATGACTCAGTGGATGTCCCAACAGGATCAGAAGAATGAAACAATGGCTAAGTGGATGTCAAAACAAGAACAGTCCTCTTCTGAGATCACGAATCTGTTGAAGATGCTTTTGTCATTCATTTCAGAGCAAAAGTACACACATCAGAAAATATTCAAAATACATATGCAAATATTAGATGCAAACATCAGAAGAATGAATGCTTCAGAGTTTTCTCCACATGATTTATCTCATTTACTGTTTCCTTTTATTTGTCTTTTCAACGTTATTACTTTTTGCTTATGACAAAAAAGGGGGAGAAAATATAGATCTGAACTGTTTAATTAAACTTCACCAGAATGAAACTTCAGACATATCAATTTTATCTAACATAAAATCTGAGTATTTCAGAACATTTGATAAGTACATTCTTTAAAAGAAACTCTGAGACTCTCAGATCATTTGACAATTATCAGACTCTGACTCTGAAATATGCAAGACACTCTGACTCTCAAATGTTAAAGAACAATCAAGCTCTAACTCTGAAAAATACTCAAGACAAAATGGAAGTTTCTATTCCTTATTTGTATTTAATTCAGGGGGAGATTCATCATCTCAGGGGGAGTTATAATTATTCTATTTTCAATTAAACAAAATTTCTGATGTTTTTGTCATCATAAAAAAGGGGGAGATTGCTAGAACACAGATTGGTTCTTAATAATATCTCTATGTTTTGATGATAACTATTATGAAATTTTGTAATTAAGAATTATATACTCTAAAATTTGCTTGAGAGTGTTTGCAGCAGATATTAAAGTAATTATCACTCTAGAAGCAAATCAGAACTGAACATAAGAAATATGCTAGACTCTGAAGCGCCAGATGCATCCATTAGAAGATTCTGAATCCTGCCAATAGAAGATCCTTAGCGTAGCCTCCAGAAGGATCTGAAGCAGAAGCTCCAGAAGGATCTGAAGCAGAAGCTCCAGAAGGATCTGAAGCAGAAGCTCCAGAAGAATCTGAAGCAAGTCAGAAGCATCTGAACCAAAGAAAAATTTTGTATGAAGAGTTTTCAAGCATAGTTACTACAGAAGATTCTGAGAGTACTAAAGCTGCCAGTACTGAGGATCTGACTCAAATATGCTATGAACTTATACACGCTAAAAGCACACCTGCTGCAAAGACTCTGATTCATCAAAACTCTGATTAACATCAGAAGGCTCTGATCAAATTAGACTCTGATGATTCTTGCTGAAAATTGATGAAGAAGAATTCAAAGATTATGTCCGTTGGAATAATCCAAACGACTCTTTCCTTATTTATGCTAGACACAAGAACACAGACAAAAAGGATTTCTCTGTGCTTTCTTCTTCTAGGAAAGGTCACTTGATGTGAAGACAAAAAGGCTCAGACCTTTTGGTACACTATTCTCAACGTGAAGTTCTCTTGGATCAAGCAGCCTATAAAAGCAAGTCTTCACCCATCTTCTTCAGTTGACGTTTTACCTGAAAAAAATCAATATCCAAAGCTCTCATACAATTCACATTCTTTCTAGAATTAATTTCTTTGTTCTTAATATTAAGTGAAAAATCACAGTTGTGATAAAGTTTTATTAGAAGCAATTTAAACACTTGTATTTGTTATTACATTTGATTGTAAGAAAATCTTAAGAAGATCCAGTTAGGATCAGTAGTTCTTGAGAAGACTTTGAACAATTGTTCTTAGTGCTTACTATTGTAATCAGTTGATTAAATAGTGGATTAAGTCCTTGATTGAGAAAGGCAAATTACTCTAGGAAGGGTGGACTGGAGTAGTTGAGTTCAACGAACCAGGATAAAAATACTTGAGTTTTTATTTCTAAGTTTTTATCTTCATACTTATTCAACCCCCTTCTAAGTATTTTCTCACCTTCAAGTATTACCTTCATGATTTTCCATGTGTAAATTCAACGTATTTAAGGTCGATTTTTAAGGTTTAGGGGTTTTGAGGGTGGATTTGATAAAAAGTGATATTTGGCCTCCGTGGCCTAAATCTATTATTGGTGAATCTAACCGTGAAGTTCATTAGGGAAAAGGAAAGTTAGGCCTCTGTGGCCAAAACCATGAATTGTTATTTGTCTAACCCTGAAGGGATATGAATATTAGATAATGAGTAACTCTGATGCCTTTGGAGCAATTGTAGAGAAATTTGTGATTTAGGGCGTGAATATGATACAAGATTGAACCTATATCCCTTAATTTTAAAGGTTTTAGGCATAATCTTAAAACAAGGATTAGATGGTTTAATTGTGTTAAAATTGTAAATCTACTTGAGATAATTATAATGTTAAATGAGTTGTAATTTTCTGAGAGTTTGGGTTTTTACGAAATCGAAATTGGAGGTCCAGAAGGCCTCCAACGGTGAAAAACGTAGACAATTGCATGTTGTCCATCACGACTGTTCATGTTTTCGGTCGAAATCGTTTTGGACGTAACTTTTGATCCGTAAGTCCGTTTTGACCCCCGTTCGAAGCGTTGGAAAGCTAATGAACAAGGCTATAGCATAGTATGAATAAAATAATTGATTGTCTAATTTTTTTATGAGATTAAATATGTGATTGTATGATGAATTACCATGAATATAACTATCATTTCGATGATATTAATGCATGATTGTATAATGATGATTCCTATGAGTAATGATGATGAACTATGATGATATTTCCATGAGTTTTGATGATTCTATGATGACATGAGTTTGATGATGATGATTATGATGAATGATGATGCACCTATGTTTTTATTATGAGGATGATTGTTGACGTGTGCACCATGTATTCATGTGCATCCGGACTTCGGTTCAGGACCTTGATTACTTTGACTTCAATCCCATTGTGTGGATGTGAAGTGTTTTGATGTGCTCTATTTCTCAGTTATCAAGTAGAATCGATCCTATTGATGGAGATCTATGGAGGGTTGATGGCTCAGTGTCCATCGAGCTGTGATGATTGATACCACATGCATTGAGTCTTGCTGTATTTGCATTTATGAGTCATTTGGAATAATTTATGATGTTGTGGCCTTTGAGGCCTATTGATGAATATGATGAATATGGTGATGTGGAATATGACTGTGACGCCATTTTATATGTTGATTTTCATACATTAATTATTATGAATCGTTTTACTCACCCTGCTTGTTTGAATGTTACCTCCACGTGGATAACGTGCAGATGACCAAGTTTAGTTGTGGACGCGTCGAGGAGTATTTTTGAAGTATTTGAGTTTTTAGCCTTTTGGTTAGCTTAGATGGTCTTGCTCTGATATGTAACACCGTGTTAGATTCTTTTGAGTTAAACTATATACTGTTGAGTTATTTTGCTTATTTTCCCTAATGAGGAAAACTTTGATTTATGCCTTTGAGTTCCGCTGCTTTGTGCGATTTGATTATTTTGAGAAAACTCGTTGTTTACTGAGCCTTGACCGATTTTGTTGATTTGGGAAATGTACGCCCTTTTTGATGGCTTTTATGAAATTTAATAATTTTACTCTGATATCTGTGTTATTTTGCCATGATAACTGTGGGGTAGAAAATGGTGTTACAGGGTACATTGATTTTGATAAAGTAAAATAATCACCCGCAATTTCATAGGTTCGATTGAGTTTGGTAGTGGGTTACCCACATCTTTTTTTCTTTTTTTCTTTTTTATATAATTATAAATGATTAAATATATTCTTTTTTTTAACAATATGACAACCATTTTTTTCTTAAAAAATTGTTTAAACTATTACCGTTATTCTTTTAGCATCAAATATCTAAACATACAATAAATTTCATCATAATAAGACTTGCAAAGACCAAATTCGCTTTACTGTATATCTATAATTACATAAAAGACGTACAACTTACAAGCCCCGGTATCAAAATAATCAAAGCATAACATTCTAAATAAATTAGAATCATGAATCACAAAATAACAATTGTTAAAGAGTCTAAAATTGAAGTTATCAAATTCATCACTCATGAAATTATTTTAAAAGAGAAAAAAAAATATAGTCATCCAATAAACCATGAGTTGAGATTGGGTTCTCAAGACCCAATTGTTTTGAATGATTTTTCATTTTTGAAAATTCTGTTCACCCAATAACTCGATCGAACCCATTTTTTGATCAATTTAGGTGGCTTTAGTTCGGGTTAGCTTAGTTAAAACGGGTTTGTCATGTGTTGGGTCGGTTTAAATGTAAAAATGTGAAAGGAAAATCAAAATTGTTTGAATTTGAAATATGAAGATTAATTATGTGAATCAGATAAAATAGGAGACCGAACTATAATTAAACCTAATATTTACATTTAAAAATATGATTGTACGAGGTTTCGAAAATATATTATTTATTATTAAATTTTATTTTTGAAATTCTTCTTGTTTCATATGTAAAAAATGATTTATCGTAAATAAAAAGTAGACTATAATGAAATTTTAAAGCAAAGGCCAAAGTAAAAATCCAACATAAAAAAGGAAATCAAACAAGGAAAAGGAGGGGGCATTAACCAAGACCCAATACTAAGGTTTCATCCCAAAGCAAGGAGTACCTTGCTTGTTTCGCAAGAAATCTAGTTAAATGTTTTCATGAACAACATTAATCTAAGTATTTTTTTAAACAAACCTAGACTAACTATCTCATCAGCTCATGTATTTCATTACCTATATATGTGAGATATGATGAAGTCCATGAGTTTAGTGATATTGATGCAATTGATCCATCTGGTTTCAAATGCTACAAGACTAGATTTTGATTTCTGAAAGCTTGACAACTAATTTTGAATCAACTTCTAACTAAAACTTCTTCCAATTTCTTTGAGAAGAAATTTCTACTACATTCATAACTATAAGTAATTGTGCTTGGAAGGCATTCCTTTTAGCAATGAAGCAAACAAAACTACCAAGATAATAAATGGTTGAATTCTTGAAGATACAAGAACAAACACTAATAGAAGGGGTTCAAATGGTTAAATCATTCGTGTTACATTTGATCCAATCCGGAATAGGTGGTTGCCAATGGACCTCGGTGATGGTGGGATGCTCAAGAGGATGAAATTTGATGTCTAAGTGTTTCAGAATGGAAAAGTCAATCATGAAGGAGTTGAAAGCCTTATAAGTTAAATTGTCAGAGTGAAACACATTTGAGTTAATGGAAGCTTGGCTTTTTAGTGGATCTTTATGTATTGAATCTTAATTTGTTCCTTTGAAACCAAATCACACTAATGGAATGAATGAAATCAGCACAAATAACCACCTTGTATTTAGGAGACCATGATTTATTAATTATCTACCAAGAATCATCTAAAAAAGCTATGTTGTTATGAATGCCAAAAAAATGTTGAAAGCCGAAACGAGATGGAGGAAGCATTCTTATAAGAAAATATTATATGATTAGTTTACATATGTTTTTTTTGTAGAGTAAGCATATAGAAGGAAGATTCAAACCTCATAAAGGTGTTTAATAGTATAAGAGACTTGGAATGAGGTATGCACGAGTTTCAAATAATCTTGCTCCAATTGAAATTGGGATTAGACATGACAAGGAATGAATAATCATGCTTGAGAGAGATAGAGATGGAGGGATATATATATATATATATATATATATATATATATATATATATATATATATATATATATATATATATATATATATATATATATATATATATATATATATATATATATATATATATATATATATATATATATATATATATATATATATATATATATATATAGACAAAGAGAGAGAGAGAGAGAGAGAGAGAGAGAGAGAGAGAGAGAGAGAGAGAGAGAGAGAGAGAGAGAGAGAGAGAGAGAGAGAGAGAGAGAGAGAGAGAGAGAGAGAGAGAGATCACACGAGTCTAAGGGTGTCAAAGCTCTTTTATCCTTCATGTCCTCCCAAGGGGTGTGACAGGCTTGAATGAAGTTCATTAAATAAGGGAAGACCAACTCGATATTCTCACAAATTGCTCATACTTTGTTTGATGAGTAGTCACTTACTTTGGTAGTAAAGTAAAACTAGTCAATAATATGGATATTAAGGTTTTGATCAAAAACTTGCTCATATTTTTTATCAATCCAAAAATTGATTTCCTTTCCATTAATAAATGACCAATGTTGAGTTATTAATGATGATGTTGTAATAACTTTTAATGCCACTACAAAAAAAAGAATACATATGATTAGTAATAGTCTTAAATTGTGTCATTACTCTATATTTCAGAAGGATAACCTAATTGTTTCAAAATTACAAAGTCTTAACATAACTTGAGATTATCAAGGTTATTAATGATGACAAAAAGATCTCTACCAAAGACCACCCTCCTTTAATGGAATTTGTGTTATGTTATAGTTACTAATTTTTTTCAAATGTCTCCGCTCCAAATGAATTTCCTAATCCAAATTTCCAAAGACTTAATGAGAACTGTGTGTCAATCGTAAATCTACAAGCAATGCATGAACATGTCGTGATAACAAACCTAAAAAGTTTAATTATACCAGCAATAGAAAGTAAACTTTGAATTACGGATACGTCAAAATTCATGTCGAATCGTATCTGATACGTACCGATATGCTTCAATACGATGCTGATATGTATCGAAGGAGTATCTAAATCTATTTATTTAAAAAATAAATAAATAATTATGATACGATGACGATACACCTCTGATACTTCCCGATACGTGACTTTTTATTTTTTAGCAAGTTTTTTGAATGACTCTTTATTTCTAGTTACAATTTTTTAATGGTGATTATTTAATAACCATGTTTAATTCTCCTAATAATTATCGGTTTCAATCCCATGCTTTTTTTTCAATTTTAAATATTTGAAATTTATTTATATTAATCATAACTTTTATTCATTTACATATTACTTATTCAATAACTTGATTTATTTCAATTCTTAATATTTGAAATTCATTAATATTAAGGTGCAATGTTGTGTTCTTGATGTTGACGATGAACTGAATAATTTACGATCTTATTTTATGTATTTGACTTATGAAAATTTTGGTGGATTCATGTTCTTTAAGAGAGGATTAACATGTTGGTGCTATTAAGAGTTGAATTAGAGTGATTTAAGGTGTTGAATTTAGGACTGGTATATAGGTTAAAGGGTCGAAACTAGTTGCTGATACGTAATAGAGAAAATAATTTTTTTTGGAAAAATAGACAGTGACAGTCGATTGTCAGGGGATGACAATCGATTACACTAGTGCAATTTTTGAAAGAAAAAGTTGTGACAATCCATTGTCATTAGATGACAATTGATTGTCACTAGGTGATTTTTGAAAAATAATTAATTTAAATTGTAACTTCGATCCCCGACGGTTTTAGCCATAACTTTTGATTCGTATCCAAATCACACGCTGTTTGAAGCATTAGAAAGCTAACACACAGAGCTTCCTCACGATAGTGCTTGGTGAAATGTTAGAGTTCTAGTAATTTACCTACTGTAAGGATGTTTGTGATTACTTGTATGATCGGTTAGCGAATCATTGTGTTTATATGGTGATATGTTGTTGTTTTGGTGGAGTAACTTGAAGAAATGCTTATGAGTTTACATTTGTTAAGTTGCTAGTGTTTGTTATTGTTTAGTGATGTCATGGTATGAATTGATTGTTGAGTATAATGAATGATGTTGTCGAGTAAATTGAGTGTGTGACTATGTCGTTATGTTTTGAGATGACATTTGTGACTATTATTTTGTTGCATGTATGATTAATAATCTAATTGAGAAGATTGATTTAATACTTGAGTTGCACTAAATTATATGATTTTGTGCATATGTGAATTGTTGCAGTGTGGTAATCTAAGTAAGGGATTACTTGAGTTATCAATGCATTTATGTTAGGATCAGAGATGGGTCTTAACGTATTGATTTAATGACATGTTCATGCATTCATGTTAAGTTGTGTCAAGAGGTATGTAGTTAGTTCAGAGAGAGGACTAGTGGATTGTCGCAAACTTAGAGAGGGGGCTCAAAGGTTCAGAGAAGGGACTCGATTCCTGAGTGAACCATTGTTTAGTTGGTACCACATTAATAGAGTTGCATAAAGTTACATTTTGAGTATGTGATGCATAATGAGATAAATGCATATAATATTAATGTTGTGTGTAATTGGTGTGTGATTGGTATGATGAATTGGTGTAATAATATAATTGATATATTGTGATTTGAGATTGTGTAGATTAAGTTATGTGTTGGTATCTTACCTTACAATATATGCCTATTATTATTGAATGTGATTTCTCACGCCTTCTATTTGAATGTTGATTTTACATGGGCATCATGCAGATACTCAGGAGTAGCGTTGCTGAAGTAAGTAGAAGATAACTCTTGGAGTTACTTCTTTAGTTTATCGCTTTGGCTAGTGGTGCCTTGTTTTGATCATGTAACATTGGGTTGGGGATAAACGCTTGAATTGATTCTTATGTCGTTATATCAAAGTTAAATATTATTTATGTTGTTGAGATTTCTAAGTTGTTTTGAGTTGCGATTATGGGTGAAACTTGAAAGATTATACATGACCAAATCTCTGGTGATTCGACTCTACCTAAAACAAGTTTTGTATTCATTCAAGACGAGTGAAGACAAAGTGTTGGCTGAGCAGCTGGATATGTTTAACAAGCCGATTCTTGATCTTGAAAATATTGATGTGAAGATCGATGATGAAGATCAAGCACTGTTGTTGTTGTGTGCTTTGTCCAGAACACATGATCACTTCAAAGAAACTCTCTTGTATGGAAGAGAGTCCCTAACCTTTGAAAAAGTTCAATAAGCCTTGTATTCTAAGGACTTGAACGAACGAAAGGAGCATAAACCTTCGACGATGGGCGAAGGTTTGGTTGTTAAGGGAAAGTTCTTGTGAAAGGATGGTAAGTTCAACAAGAAGAAAGGTAAAAGGTAGCAGAAGTATTATAGTGGCAAAACATTTGGTATTTGGTGTTATCACTGTAAGAAGGAGGGTCACACAAGAAAGGTGTGCCCTGAACACCTAAAAAATCATGGAGGTAATGACAACGCAACCATTGTTCAAGATGACTTCAACTCATCTGATGTTCTTGTGGTTTCAAGTGGCGACTCGAGAAAAGAGTGGATTATGGATTCAGGTTGCACTTGGCACATGAATCCAAACAGAAAATTATTTGAGGAGCTATGTGATCAAAGTGGTGGGTCGAAGTTTATGGGAAACAATAAATCTTGCAAAATTACAGGTATTGGATCTGTGAGATTTAAGCTCCATGATGAGTCAATAATGTTATTGACTGAAGTCGGGTATGTAATTGACTTGAAGAGAAATTTGATTTCTCTTGGTGAATTCGGAAGAAAAGGATACATTTTCAAGGAGAGAAAAGTATTCTAAGAGTTATGAAGAGGTCGAAGAAAGTCTTGAGAGGCGGGAAGAAACAAGACTTGTATACCCTTAAGGCTGAGGTTGTAAGTGGTTCCACAAATGTTGCATCCACATAACCTGTGTTGAAGACAAAATTATGGCAAGTTGAAAAGTTGGAGTTTTGTGAATCTTGTGTATTTGGTAAATCCTTTAGGGAGAAGTTTAACAAAGGTATGCAAAGAACACATGGGTCCCTAGATTACATTCATGTTGATCTTTTTGGGCCTGCAAGGAATCCTTCAAACTCAGGTACAAGGTATTTTCTATCCATTGTTGATGACTATTCCAGAAAGCTATGGGTATTAATTTAGAAGACAAAGGATGAAACTTTTGAGAATTTCTAAAGTTAGAAGATTCTGGTCGAAACTCAAACTGTTAGAAAGGTTAAGAGGTTGAGAACTGACAATGGCCTTGAATTCTGCAACAAAGCGTTTGAATGTTACTGTGTTGAGTATGGGATTGCAAGACATATAATTGTAGCAGGTAATCCTCAATAAAATGGCTTAGCTAAGATATTCAATTGAACAATCCTTGAAAGGGTTAGATACATGTTGGCTAGTGTTGGCTTGAAGAAGGTGTTTTGGGAGGAGGTTATTTTGACAACAACTTATCTGATAAATAGATGTCCCTCGACTGCCTTAGGAATGAAGACGCCTGAAGAAGTTTGGTCGGGACATCCACCTATTCTCGACAGACTGAGAGTATTTAGTTGTGTGGCTTATGCTCATATTAGGCAAGACAAGGTCGAACTTAGAGCTCTGAAATGCATGTTCATGGGATAACTTAAAAGAGTCAAAGCTTATAAGCTGTGGTGCCAAGAGCTAGGTCACAAAAGGTGTATCACTAGTCAAGATGTAGCTTTCAATGAAGCAGAGATGACTTTTAAGAAAACTGATGATGCTGACGAATAGCTGGAAGAAGGAGATATTCTTGTTGAGGTGAAGCATGTTGATACTGAATTGCGTACTCTAGATGAAGTCGAAGAAGACGTAGAAGATGTTGTTGAAGATGAGTAGACTGATAATGACTACCTGCTAGTAAGAGACAAGTCGAGGAGAGTCATCAAGCCACCTCAGAGACTTGGATATGCAGATCTTATAACTTATGCCGTAATCTCTGCAAGTGAGGTTCTAGACGAAGAACCTAGAGACTATAAAAAAGTTATGAGTATTCGAAAGACGACTAATTGGATGATGGCCATGAATGATGAAATTAAATCTCTTCTTGATAACAACACCTGGGAACTGATCAATAAATCTGCTGGAGCCAGGTTAGTCATATGTAAATGGATTTTCAAAGTTAAGGAAGGTATCGAAGGAGTGGCATCGAAGAGATACAAGGAAAGACTGGTCGCTAGGAGGTTCACTAAGAAAGAAGGTGTCTACTTTAATGATGTTTTATCTCCTGTCGTCGCAACCACATTCAGGTCCTGGAGTCGATTATGCGAGGGGAAGGTATTAGCACCCATCACATCCGTTATACTCAACGGTAACCATTTAATTAGATTTGTGAATAGAATGTTAGCTTATGTTTTTTATTTTCTTATAGTTATTAAAATTTTGAAAAGGAAAAAATAAAAGGTCACAAAAAGGTTTTTATTAGTGTGAGATATTGGGTCGAACTCTAGTATGGTCGAAAGGTAGCTTTTGGTTCGACAAGAATTAAGCATGAGGTCAAAGTATGTTCGCATGCTGTTGTCGAAGTAATGCGTGTTATAGTCGAAGTTTGTTCTAACATTCATTATTCAATATTGCTAAGGTTGTTAGCATGTTGAATTGGGCCTTGCTTGTAAGCCCAATTGTTTAAGTTAGCTTGTACTCTAAGTTAGCTTGTAATGGCTAATTGTTAAAAAGCTCATTAGGTTAGTGTGCTATTTTTCTTATAAATAGGATGCTAGTTTCTCATCTTATAAGGAAATATAGGAAGATTAAATCCTAATTTCAAGTGAGAGAGATTATTTTGTTATTCTTGTATACTTGTAATCTTGTTCTAAGAGAAAGGAAATAATAACGGTTTATAACCAATCATTGTTGTTCCTTGTTATTTTACCTTATTTTCTTTGTTAACCCTAACACTCGTGTGTTTCTTGATCATAAAGAAACCTTTTATATTTTTGTTTCAAGCATCCGATTCACAACAAAACAGTTAGAGATGGAAAGAATCTCATCATAGCTATACATAAAAAAAAACGATATTAATTGTAAATTCTAAGGTTCATCATAGGAAAACTGGTGCACCTTCGAGTCATTTGTAACATTTTTTTAAAAGGAAAAATTGATTAATCTCAAACTCAGCAAAAGCACAAGAAGTGCAAAGATCAACCCATAAGTTCATACACCTGTATGTTCACTCACAGATTGTAGTACTTAAAAAAAACCACTACAGTTCAACAGCCACTCAATACACAATATAAACATAATTACAAATCTGAGATAATGCAACACAAGTCAAAGTCCAGTTTCTAAATGCCTCAAACCTTCGTGAACAATTGCACTTCCGAAAGAAATTCATTTGAAATTATGCCAACCTTTATATATGTTGGACTTTCAACTAGGGAGCATTGAGCATAGTGGGACTTTTTTTTCTAGAGCAACCTTTATGAGAGACACACCACATACTCACCCAAAACCTTAAGGTGATAGGTGTGTGGGTTCTCTCATTTATAAATGCTCAAGTCACCACATTTCTATCTAATGTGGGACTATTATCCACACTACTCACACTTGTTAATACTTAACACTCTCCCTCAAGTGTGAGTCTATCCACAATGCTCTCCCTTAAGCGGAAACTTCAACTGTGCAACTGCACCCTTGTACCGCCACAACCTGTGGGGATACTTTCGATACAAGCAAGTCGTTCCCTTTTACTCGAACCAAAGGCTCATGATACCACTGTTGGACTTTCAACTAGGGAGCATTGAACATAGTGAGACTTTTTTTTCAAGAGCAACCGTTGTGAGAGACACACCACATACTCACCCAAAATATATATATATATATATATATATATATATATATATATATATATATATATATATATATATATATATATATATATATATATATATATATATATATATATATATATATATATATATATATATATATATATATATATATATATATATATATATATATATATATATATATATCAATTTAAACTTTAAAATATACACAAATAGTATTTTCTAGTCATGAAAGGAATCACTTGAAATGTTTTGATTAGATTTACTTTTTATGGGAAAGTTTTACTAAATAATATATTTATTTTGAAGGAGGGTGGTATTGATTATACCATGCGAACATGTAAAAATTAACAACAATTACAAATGATTTAAAATATAATATGAAGAATGTTCAAGACAAAATAGACTTTTGAATTAATAATGAGAAATAATGACACACACCAGGTCTACGTTCATGACAATGTTATTTCATGTAGACCCTGATATAAATGAAATAACAACAATGTATGAAATGATTTTATTGAAACAAATTAAGTTGGTTCAAATGCATTAATAGACTGATGAAACTAATTAAGTTGGTTAAGCTACATTTATAGACTGATGAAAAATCGCAACCTTTGAGCATCAATAACAATTACTCAAACAAGAATTGAAGAATTTAACATGGTCAAAGTTAGTTTTTTTAGAGAAACCCTAAAACATGGTTTAAAACTAATATGAAATCAGTACAAGAACTCTCATTTACCAATTGATCAAACGATAAAATATATCTAACAAAGTTTGATGATACATTACACTTCCTCATTAACCTTTTTCCCACTTCCAACTTTAACTATTATTTTCATGTTTCTCTTGCACCTGAAACTTGTAAGTTCGCCTTGAACATCATAGCCAAAAATGAACTTAATTGTATTATTATGAGAAGCCATCAACATCACTACCGTTACGATTGTAGTGTTTCTTACCATTTGTCCCTTCAATTAAGCCAAGTTACTAGTAAGCTTTATAAGTTAAAAATTATATATTACTTGAGTATCATAACCAAAAGAAAGGTTTTCTAATCCTGATTCTCATATAATATTGATCTAATCATGTAACATGTAAAAAACACAAAACACTAACAAAAACAATAATGATACTTACTTAGGCTTTATTATCACAATGACATGCAAACAATGGACAACACTTTGGTCCCACAAAAGCATTTTTTAATTAATCCATATAGGCCAACATCAGGGTATGTGAAGATAAAGTATACGTAAATATCATTACTCAATTTGAAACGTTATATGCTAAGAAAAGTCAAATTTGAACTACTCATAGATTAATACCCAAATTGTATGGATATGAAATCGAATGCCAACAAAAAATTTCAACTTAATAAGAATGGAGTAAAAAGCCAAAAACATTGATTTCTATGATGAACAATTTACGGAGCAATGTAAAGCCTAGGCTCAAAGCAAAAAACCAAAGAAAACCTATATAATGCATATATAATATGCAACGAAAACACACATATTTGCAAAAAAAAACGTAGGGTTTCAAAAGGAACTTAGGGTTTGAGAAGTAATTTAGGGTTTGAGAATACAAACCTGTTAAGATTTGAATTTATGGTGGTTGCTTTGTCGGTGATTCGTAGTGACGACGTGAGTGGCTGAGAAAAATATTTGTTCCCCTCTTCCTCCAAGGGCGTGAGCGACCATAATTTGTTTCTAAAAAAGAAGAGAAAAAGAAACAAAAAATTGAATGAATATTCCGTTTTAGCACGAAAGATGATTTATGGAGGACGACAGGTGAAATCACCATTGCGGCCTTTGTCAAGGGAATTGAATATTGATGGTAGGTTCACCGTCATGGTGGTATTTATTTTAATTAATTTTTTTTCTTTTATTTCTCTTTAATAAATGAAAGTTGGTTGACTTTTTTTTGTTTATTTTATATTTTATAGTATTTTAAGTATATATAGTTTAATTTTTACTATAAAAATGGTTTCCAAAATTTTGAGTTTATAAAATTTTGATATATATATATATATATATATATATATATATATATATATATATATATATATATATATATATATATATATATATATATATATATATATATATATATATATATATATATATATATATATATATATATATATATATATATATATATATATATATATATATATATATATATATATATATATATATAAATTTATATATATATATATATATATATATATATATATATATATATATATATATATATATATATATATATATATATATATATATATATATATATATATATATATATATATATAAATTTAATTTTGATACTTTAATTTTGGGTATAATATTTTGAGTTTAATTTTTACAATAAAAATTGTTTCTAAAATTAAAGTTTTATTTTGAGTATATATAGTATTTTAGTTTTATAGTTTAATTTTGATACATAAAATATTTTAATAAAATTAACTGTAATTTCTATTTTTTTTATGTATTTTGAGTTTAGTTTATTACTATAATTATATTTTATAAATATTTTTAGTGATTTATTTATTTAAAATATATAAATTAATTTTTAGCCCCTACAAATAAATAATTATAGATCTGCCACTGGTTGTAATGTGTGTTACTAGGTATAGGGGGCAGCGGTTGTGCTACCGTCGTGACATAAAATTTAGGGCGATTTTTGAGACAGTCGTGAACTTATTTGTAGGGCGATTTAATGATAACAGTCGTAATATTTATTAATTTTTTTAAAATGTAAGGGCGATATGTGTATATCGTCGTGACGCGCGTCTCTATATTAGAGTTACGACGATTATCAAGTAACTGTTGCAATTTTTGTGTCACAAAATCCTAATTTTCTTGTAGTGATCTTGTGTTGTTGTTGATTAATGTTCTCAGAACTTTATAATTTATTGTTTTTGTTGTTTATTATATCTTGCGTTCTTGAACCTTATTATTTTTATTTTGTTGTATGTTGTTGTGTTGTTGATAAATTATGTGTGTTTTTTTTTTTTTAAGAATAAGAAAATTAAACTTCTATGTAATATAAATTATTTACTACACCTTATCTCAAATAGTAATGACAATTTTACTTATAATAACAAAACTATAATAAAAAAAATCATAACTATAATATATGTTAATAATTTTGTAGAGAAGAATATGATTTTTGTCTGATTTCTCAATGCAACGCGATTTACAAATTTCCAAAGGGTGATAACCCTCAACTTGTATCTCAGTTCAGACTGATTTCTCAATGCAACACGATTTACAAAGTGTTAAGCAAAATCATAGTGAATAGACTGATTGATAAAGTCGTGTCCCCTTTTTAGAATGAATTTATACGAGGGAGAAACATCCAAGACAATATTACTTTGGCACAAGAAATGCTCCTCAACATGCATGTAGCTAAGGGAAAGCAAGGATACTTAGCGATAAAGGTGGATATGGCCAAACATACAATATGACGAATTGGAGTTTTGTGAATTAGATACTACTTGAGATTAGTCTTACAGTCAAATTAATTCAGGTTGTCATGAAGTCCATATAAACTGTGAGGATGGAAGTGCTTTAGAAGGGGAAGAGATATGAGTATTTCAACACAAGGAAATGATTGAGGCAAGGAGATCCAATCTCCCCATACATATTTATTCTATGTGTGGAAAAGCTTTCTCATATGATCACCGATGCTTCTGAATATGGCAACTGAGAAGGTATGAAAGTAGGAAGAAATGACCCAAGGTGACACATTTAATGTTTGCAGATGACCTATTGTTATTTGGAAGAGCTCCAATCATCTAAATTAGGATAATCAAAAGTGTGCCAGATACCTTTTGTAGAATTTTAAGGCAGTAGATTAGTTATGATAAAACTAGTATCATCTTTTCCAAGAACACCAACTCCATGACTTGCAAGGAAATTCTCCAAGAAGCAGACGTTAAGGAGTAAACAAAGATGAGGTTTTATCTTGGTGTCCTTGTTACAGGTAAAATCCATAAGCAAAAAGATTACTAACACATCATAGATACGGTGAAAAGCAAACTAACTATGTGGAAAGCTAAATAACCATATACGACTGGAAGAGCGAATCTTGCTAAAGTAGTAATTGAAGCATTACCAACTTATTCCATGATGAGCAACAAGGTGCCTCTGAGTTGCCTTAAAGAGATTCAAAAGTCTTAGAGGAATTTAGTCGGGGAGACACGTATGGTAACAACGACTTACACATTATCCAGTGGAACAAGATAGCGAATTCCAAAAAGAATGATATTCTTAGTATGATACAATTGAAAGAGATAAGCAAAACATGTCTTGCCAAAATTGGGTGGAACCTCATCAAAGAGAATAACGCTCTTTGGAGTAAGGTGCTTAAAGGAAAATATGGTAGAGGCAATACTATTACAAGAAGTATTGAAGCTAAGCAACAAAACTCTACCTTTGTGGAAAACACTGGTTCATTCTTGACTTGCTGTTGATAGTAAACTTGTTCGGGTCGTTGGTAATGGCAAAAGTATTGAAGCATGGAATGATTGTTGGATTTCTCAAGGGATTAGGTTGAAAGACTTCATGATTAACACCTGTTCTGGACTGGGCCAGAGGCTGCCCCATTGTCGGGCACAACCCAATCTATTTCTTCGTCGGGGAGGGACCCAATGAGGGCTCAGTTCATCACATCACACGGGGAGTGCTTACGCGTCTCTCCCGCGGACTCCACGTGCCCTTCCACGCGGGGACACGTCATCAGACAACTACCCACGTTTTAAAGATCATGACACTCCATCCTTTTCACCACCATCGATGAACTAGGAGCTCATGACGCATTCCTAGCCGCTGATCCCATTCTGGTCCGGTAAGATCAACACCCATCCGCACATTACGGATACCTTTACTACGGGTGTGTTTCGCTCTTTCAAACACTCTCCACATTTCATCTATGATTGAACTGCATCTTCATATAGCCTGCATGAAACCAACAATCCATTTACCTCTGTCATCTCTAATCAACCATCCGCTTATTACTTTTTGATAAATCAAAAATATTTTTTTATAACCGTGATAAGTCATAAATATTACAATAATATTTGTTGTGATTGGATAATTAAAAAAATAAGGTTTAATATATGTTTTAGTCTTTTAACTTAATTTAATGTTTCACTTTAGTTCCTTAACTAAAAGCGTTACAAGTTAGTCTCTTAACTTCACTACTGTTATTCTATTTGATCATTTATGTCGATTTCTGAAAAAAAAAATGTTAAGTTCCGGTGACGTAGCATGACAGCAAAACTATTGGTACAAATCTGAGTCAGCATATGTAGTTAAAAATTAATACACTGTTTAAATTACAGAGGTTTTATTTTTAGGAACCCTATAGTTTAAATAGTATATCTATTTTTAACTACATATGCTGATTCAAATTTGTATCAATGGTCATACTGTTGATCAAATAAGATAATAGAAGTGAAGTTATGGAAATTGTTGATTAATTATGCGAAAGAAAAAAAATTAAAAAGTGTTTTAAAATCCAAATATCTTAAATGATTTTCATAAAAAAAAAAAAAGGCACGTGTAAAGTTAGTCGACATCAACGGCAACAAGGCCGAAGAGAAAGAAAACGCCGACTGATGCAGTTGTTATCAGTATCAGCTACCGACGTTGACTCATCTTTCCTTTTTTTCCTCTCTTTTCATTCTAACCGTAAAACCCCACTCTCTCAACTCTCAACCACCATTTAACACTCTCAAATCTCAGATCTACAATCTCTCCCTCACATGGCTCCCACGCCAGTTGCAACCGCCGAATCGTCGGTACATCCCGTCGAACACTCTCCTTCCTCCTCCGTCGATCGTTACGATTCATCCGATTCCTTGCCTAACTTTTTCGGTGACGCCGAAATTCAGGTACTATTTTCTTTCCCGCTCTTCGATTTGTTGCTCGCCGTATTCAGCACAAGGCATGCTCAATACACATATTGCAATAGTAATCACAGATACTTTAGTGGTGAAGTCAAATAAATATACGAGCATTCATATAAAATCATAATTATACATGAAATCTTAATAACCTTAGATATGAAATACTACACGTTGATGTATCAAAGACTGTATGAATATCTTAATCCATTTTTATCGAAGACGTTATGAATATCTGTATCCATTGTTATTGAAGGCGTTATGAATATTTGTATCCATTTCCAATAGTGTCTGTTAACGAGCAGCATTTACTTATAGTTCTTTCTCAAACGAAACTCCTTATGCCTTATAGTCTCTTTAGGAGAAGAGGTAGAAGAGCCAAGGTGCTGGTCAATTAAGTTCCCATCACGGACAACCCTGCACTAGTTAGTTATGGAATTAGACACTTGCTAATATAAAAATGAGGCCACATAATAATATTGTGAAGTGTCCTTTATCAATTTGTTTGAACTTTTAATTTTTGATTTTTAATTTTTAATTTTAGGGTTAAATATGTTTATACTTCTTATAACATCACATAAAAAAGTTTGGCTCCTAAATTATTTATGTTCTGTTTTAGTGTCTATTTTGAAATAAGTTTATGAAAAATTGATGTTTTCTTGAGGGATTAAACTTGAAAGGCTGTGATTTCATAAGGATTAAAAATATCTTTAACTCTTAATTTTACTATATTTAGCTTGAGTGTAAGATTGTTTGAAAACAAGCCATTTGTGAAGTTTTGTGGTTATCTATTTAACTGAAATTTGCATTTGACTTAAGGTTGTTGAAGTTGATCATCCTGGATCCATATCGTTTCTGTAATTCTTTTCTCTTTTAGTTGCAGTCTCCGGATGTTTTGAAGAGTGAAGAGTATCGTCAATTGTTTCATCTTCCACAGGAAGAAGTAAGTGATTTTTCATCTCCAAATAGATATTATAATGCTCCATGGTTTCTTGATTGGTTTTCAGATTAGCATAGTAGGATAGAATCATTGAATAGTTGACAGTCTTTATGTTGGTTCACATTTGTGACTAATGTTATCTTTTATTGTTTTTCACGATACAATGACAAGAAATAATTTTCCTCTACTCTTGTTGTGTTTTGTTGTGGATGTCTAGAGTTCATTTGGTCGGGTCCCCGCGACGTTATACATTTTTTAAGGTTATTATGCTCTGTAAAGCATGAAGCCTCTTCTTTATTTAATGTTTTTTTTTATAATGCAATTTTGGCGGGAATGCTTACGCCGGTGAAAGAAGCTAAATTATTCTTCTCGAGTTGTGAAAAGTAAGGAGATAGAGTAATAGCCATAAAGTTTTCAGTAAAGTGGAATACTCTTCACGCGTTCAATGCTTTATGCACCATAAATAAGGTTAGCAAAACACTACAAGGTTGTCCTAGAAGAATTTAGAAGGTTTAATTCAAGAAATACTATTAGGAGTGAATATTTTCTCTGGAACTGATCCAAATGGTCATAAAGGGAGGAGACAAACAAATGTAGAAACTGAAGCTATCCTAGAAGAATTTAGAAGGTTTAATTCAAGAAATACCACTAGAAGTGAACATTTTATCTGGAAGTGATCCAATTGGTCATATAGGGAGGGTGGCAAACAAATGTAGAGAATGAAGCTATCATAGATTTTGCTTTAACCTACAATTTTACAATGGGTTAACACATATTTTAGGAAATGGGATAAGTGTGTTTTCACTTATAAAAGCAGGGTGGCATTCCATCAAATTATTTATTTTTAATTAAGGAAATTAGATTTAAGTTCTGCATGGATGCCAAAGTCAGTCTTGGATAAGCTTGACTGCCTAACTAATTCTCATCTCTAGTGTTTAGCTTATCGAAGTTCACTAAAAACACATGTCCTTTGTTAAATGCTTATAAAAGTAAATCTTCCATCTTTCCTTGTGTTGGAATTTCCGACTTAATTGCGGTCCTCCCCTAGTTGCCTTAAGTGTGGCATTTTGGCTTGACTTCATTGCAACCCCCAACACCTTCATTGTGTTGGGTTTGAAGGGGTGGATTTAGTCCCAATTGCTTAGTGATATGGCTTGTGTAGTGTTTATAAGTGCGACAATCCTCACCCTACAAGCCGGTTTTGTAGGGATGAGTTGACATTTTGTTTTGTGATTCAGAATTTCTTCTCTTTTCATCCTAAATGTATTGTACTTGATTCAAGCCTCTTATTTTCTGTTCTTTACTTTTAGCTAACCTATAGGTACTTTGTTTACTAGCTTTGGTACCTAATAATCGATATAGCTTGTAATAAAGTAAATTTCTAGCTACACTCACTAATTTCTCAGTACATTTCTAGTTTAGCATTTTTTCTCACAAAGTCATGCCTAAGCACTCCATTTTAACCTCAACCACGTATTACACATGTGTTCCAACTCCTAAATTCTTTACCACGGGTCCAATGGCCATCGATTCACCAAGAATATCTCTGCCATTAGCTACCTTTCTAATCTCTCTAATCATCTCTCATTTAACAAATCATTAGCACCTCCCTAGGTTTCCTTGTTAAGATCTACCACCCATTTTTGTCCATGCTTCAAATGCTCAATCTTCGATGTGTTGAGATCTCACATCGACTAGAGATATGACCATGTTAATTGTTATAAGTGTCGGGCAATCCTCAACCCCTGAGATAGTGTTTGGGTTTTTATTAAGCTTAGCCCAAATTCTTAGGTGATGTGAAAGACTATCTAGATATGCTATGGGCCACCTATCTTTGTCGAGGCTTTAAATATCCAGTCTTGGATGTGAGAGTATGTGTTAAAATTCCACATTGGCTAGAGTTATGACCAAATTAATCCTTATGAGGCCTAGACAATTTTTATCAAGTGAGTTAACTTTTGGGGTTGAGTTGGACTAACCAAATTCTAAGACAACCAAACCCTCTTTAAAATCTTACTCTCAAAGCTCCTTTGATATTTTACCCTTTGTATACAACCATTTGATCCTTATAACATAATTAATAATTTCTTGATTGTTTTCGTTTACTCTCCTCTTGACTCTTGCATCCACAACCAGTTCCTTATCCATTCTTAATGAGTTTTCTATTTGGCCTAAATCATCCCTACAAAATCGACTTGTAAGGTGAGAGTGCCACTCTATAAATTTTAGTCCGACCTTATCTTTAATCTAACATGTATTTTTCCCAATACACGCCCAATATTATTGACCTTGGTGTATGGATATAAATGGTGGATGGCCCGCATCGATCGGCTCTAATATCATATTGAGTTTTTATAATGAACCTAAATCATCCTTACAAGGCCGACTTGTAAGGTGGGGGGTGTCACTCTTTATAAATCTTAGTCAAACCTTATCTTTAGTTTATGTTAGATTTGTGTTTTTCCCTTTAACTGTATAGTAGGCCTGGAAGCATGGAAAATAAGTGGAGCTGAAGTACTTCGTTTCATTTTCCCCTTTTATAAGAAATAGGGATGACTTACAAACTGCACAGATTATAGCACGGTATAAAGTTGGTATAAAGTTAATACAGTCTACAGATGCTTGGATCTTAAAAGAGAGGATGATTGTTTTAAAGTTAGCATGGGTCGTTGAAGACATTGTAAAATGTTATGTTCCTATTTGTATTGGTATAAAATAGCATTTAACAATATTAAAGTACAAAATTTTAAAATACAACTATTTTTTTTTTCCGAAGTGTCTTATTTGAATGTCTAATACAAATGCGACATGGCATGCCTCTGTTTTGAAGTGTAAGTGCTTTCTTGGTATCCAGAGAAGGATTTGGAAGAGTTTGGAAAAGAAATGAGCGCAAATTTGAATTAATAATCGATAAGTACAACAGGTCATGAAGTGTCAGAATACAACGCGGGTCCACAAAATACTTCTTTATAGTTATAACTATAGGGACTGTGTTCCATAAGTCAACTTTGATGAGCCCTTGTCATTTTACCTTGATATTGGGTGTGCTTACTGAACGTATCTAAGAGCTGGTGCCCTGATTAATATTCTTTGCAGATAATATTTTGGAAGTCACAGATTAAAATCAAAGAAAGGCTTTAGATATGCCTACATCAGTAATTTTAACACACTATACTTTGCTACTGTACATACACTAATAGTTTTAGTTGAATATTTGAGAGAGCTTAAGTAGAACTTAGAATTGTGGCATGGACATAAGTGTTATGAGCAGATAGCGTTTGTTTAGGCAGAAGATAGATTATGAAATGTTTTTTTGTCAGATAGAATATGAAATGTAATTTTTGTTGGAAGCACACTATTCTAGCTTTGAGGTAAAAATCGGAAAACATATCACATATATTACAACTTTGTTTTACTTGTACCCCATTAATATTATACTTATTGTTAGAAATGTGCATATTCATATTCATAAGTTCTTTGTTTCACATGCTTATGAACTTTAAGTGATTTGATTCCTCTTTTCTTTTCTTACAACTTTGTTCTACATGTACCCCATTAATGTTATAATTATTGCTAGAAATGTGCTCATTCATAAGTTTTTTGTTTTAGATGTTTATGAACTTCAAGTGATTTGATTCCTCCTTTCTTTTTTCATAATTGAATCCACTTCTTATTTGTTTATCTTTTCCTTTAGGTCCTAATCGAAGATTTTAACTGTGCTCTCCAGGAAAACATCCTTATTCAGGTAATAGTATGGTGATAACTTGTTAGTAAATGGTAATATCGAAATAGGTTTTAGTACTGTCCCTCCCTTATCTTTTCAATTTGAAGATCACTACTATATTTCACCTATGCCTTTGAATTTAAAGCAAAGTTTGCTTCAACATGTAGTATTTTCATCAGCCTTCCTGATGGTTTCTTTATTGTTTGTTCTGCAGGGTCATATGTACCTATTCGTCAATTACATTTGTTTCTACTCAAACATTTTTGGATTCGAGACAAAGGTAAATTGCTCACATAATAGTTTATGCATTTAAACTTATACTTTGAAATCTATTTTTTATTTGTAAGATCTTTGAAATCTACATGATAGAGATTGTATTTATATCAACCTACATTATTCTGTACATAAATAAATAAGTTAGTAGAAATATGAAGAAAAAACTGAACACCATTAAGCATAATTTTATGTGCACAGGCAATGGTATAATGTATGTACCAGGACACATAAATGCCAATAATGACTAACATAAGATTAAGAAGATAATATAAAAAAAAACTATACGTAACAAGGAGATTTCAAATTTTATTATTGTTGCAAGACATCCGTAAATATTATGAACATTGAATGATTCATATCAAGCTTTGCCCAGTCACGGTTAGAGAACGCACAAATGAGTTTCTGAGAGATTATTAACAAAGGTTGAAGAAGCTATGTCTTTCAAACAACCATAAAATGAAGGTTCCATCCAAGATGAAACATAAACCCCCCAAAATCCTGCCATACTGGCCTCTTTGTCGTGCCGTCCTAGCTGATTATGGCCAAAATACCTGTTGCAGGATTATGGCAGGAAATACCTGCTGCAATACTGACCGATATTTACTATTGCGGCGAGTCCAAAAACCGCCCCTGATGTCCGCCATGGTGCCTCATGACCGATATTTATAATATAATAATTTGCTTTCTAAAAGATATCTGTTTCTGTTATGTTGATCTTCATGATTGTGGCTTTCTTTTAAGGCTCACTGGAACGGTACATTAAAAAACTCAACGACATTGCTTTTTGTTGTAAGTTAAGGCTTGCCAATCCAAGTGGCTTCTGCTTTTAAGCTACACGTGGCAGAATTTTGTTTTATTTTTTAGTTTTCTGAAACAAATCATCACTTTCTAGTTTCTATAAGTCATATCTGTATTGTATTAAATATTATGCATATAAATGCATATGTATATTATGTTTGTATTTAGGCTTAAACATGTAAAAAGTTTTCTTTCAATTTATGCTTGCAATTTCTTAACATTTTTAATATGGTCTTCATCATATTTCTTTTGTGAAAATGGACATGATTTTATGATGTGGATAATTCTATGCTGATTCGCTTCTCCTCAATATTAGCCACTAATTAAATACTTTAAATTATTTTTATTAAAAAAAAGAAAAAGTATTATTTATTCAGAAATCTCAATTATTTGTCTTTCAACTTCATATTCATTATCCCTCACGGATCTCAATCCAAAAATCCAGAATTCCTTCTCATCCCTAAGGCTTTTCAACCCTATTCTTCATCACATACCGGGCCTGTAAACAAGATTAGAAATGAAACGCTAAACCAGATCTGAATGTTGATGGAGTCAAAATTAGACTGCAACCCCAATTTCTTCTTGTGCCGCATTTTCAGATCTCGTTTTCTTTTCCCTCGATTTCTCCTCCATCTCACCAACCAGTTCAACCTTCTGTTGGATCTTGATTTTGTCTTTCAATCAAACCAAGTTTTGTCCTTAACGATCCATGGGGTCAATTTTATGGTTTTCGTCACGGATCTTGATCTGTATTTTCAATTGAGGTCTGAGATTCTTCAACAAAAAAAGGGGTCTAAGCATTCAGTTAGATTGTTCCAGAAAAGCATCTAATTGGTAACATGTTATCTACTCTACACAACAAAAATTGAATTTGGATAAAAATCTTATGATGGTATGTTTGATGTGTTGTTGAAGAGGTTGGAGAATGATGAGGAAGAGTCACAGTGATCAAGTTAAGTTTCTGGAGAAGAAAGATTATGTGTATTTGTTTAAAAGTTTGAAGTATTTTCATTTTTCTTTTTTACAAAAATTAATTTAAAAAATAAAAAATGATTAATAGAGATAACTAGATGATTAAAAATATGTTCTAATGAGTCAAGAAGTAATATGCAGAGTCACACATACATTGTCATTTATGTCCACTTCAAAAAAAGGCACATGAGGGGGCTAAATTGGAAGTGTTTTGAAATTCCAGGGTCAAATTGAAATCAAAATAATCCCTATTGCAGGGACCATTTGTATAATATATAGTGACACACACAGACACACATATAGGCAAATACATATTTATGTACATAGATTCATATGCATTACTCACTCATGCATGCATGCATGCATGCATACATAGACATCATTTAAAGTGTCTGGAGTTTTGGTGATGCCGTTGAATATGAATTTTAAACAAAAAACAGTCTCAGTTTCATATTTGTAATAACGAAGAGTCTTTTCACTTGTGGTTTTGATTTTAAATTTCAATAGAGCTGCACCTAAAAATCTCAATGCTTCACGTTTTTGATTTTAAATTTCAATAGAGCTGCACCTAAAAATCTCAATGCTTCATGTTTTAGAGAATTATCCCTCTCCCTGAAATCACAGGCGTACGGAGGGCAAAGACAGCTGGGATATTTCCCAATGCCATTGAGATTCTTTCCGGAAGCAAGAAGGTGTGTTAGACATTGAGCAGCACTAATGCTACATTGTATTCCAATTCACTTGTCACATTGTATTATTTTCACACTTGTCTTTCTCTTTAACGTTGCTGAAATGTCTTAATCCACTTATTTATTTGACAGCACTTCTTTGCATCGTTTCTATCCCGTGATGAAGCTTTTAAGATTATTAACGAGGGATGGTTGCGACAGGGAAACGATGCCAGAGTAATAATGGAACAGCAGGTATTTTACTACAGAAATCTTTCACTATACTAAATGTTAATAAGTTTTTGTAGTATGTATCAATATAATGTTCTGCATTGGTAATATGTTGGGTTCTAGGAAAGAGTGGTATTCCTCTTCTACTATAGTAATCTTTTGATGGATAATGAATCTGGTTTGAAAATTAGAGAGGAAGCCATGGAGAAGTCCAATAATTGAGTTACATCAAGATCTGGTATGACTTACAAGTCTTTCCAATTGGTTCTTGTGGTTAGTGACAAGACGCATTTAGGCTGATTTAGGATGAGCTTTATTAGATAAATCCCTGGTTGATAAGACTAAATTTAGAATTCATCTTGATTAGAGACACCGACACATCCGTAGAGTATATAACAATTTCAAGCTAAATGCTAGTGTAACCAAGACTAAATTTGGATATTGAATATATTTTATGTATTTAATGAAAATAAATTCTGTTATCGATAGTGGCTATAGGCTATAGCTGTCATTAACTAAATATTACACTACAAATAAGCAAAGCCTATATTCTTCCTTGAAACGGTTGTGATTGGAGAAGTTTCTCA
The DNA here is from genome assembly GCA_963859935.3 of Lathyrus sativus. Taxonomy (NCBI): domain Eukaryota; kingdom Viridiplantae; phylum Streptophyta; class Magnoliopsida; order Fabales; family Fabaceae; genus Lathyrus; species Lathyrus sativus. The sequence goes on from OZ012738.1 coordinate 2,639,191, forward strand.
AAGGATTTTATAAGTTGAATGTATATTCTCTTGTTCTTTTTTCATTTAAAGGATTCATTGTTCTTTTTCCTCTTGAGAACACGTGATTGTCTTTCTCAGTATGCATTCCATTCCTATCACATGTTATACAAGATTGTTCCGTTTTAGCTATTATTTTCACTATTCTGTTTCCTGTATAATTGAAATACTTTTCAGTAAAAATATCTTAAACCACAGTTAGTTGATTGAAATTGCACTAGTTTTACCTTTGCATTCATATTGTTATCTTACTTCAGGAATCCCAATCGGAGTCCAACGGCCAAGAGGTTGGATTCGTAAATGTTGAAAATGTCAAAAGTTCTGATATACTTGACAATGAGGCACTTTCTACTGACCCGTATGTTCGTGATCATGAGTTGTTGCTTTAGAAGACATTATTTTATATGCAACTCATATACACTTTACTTATGTGTGTGAATCAGGAGCCAAGGTACTTCTATTTGCAAAGATGTGGGAGTTCCATCCATTGTTGGAGAAGGCCCTATATTGATGGATGTTCCAGAGAAGCAATTCAGTGTTGAAGTTGCTGAGTCTGAATTGAATAATAATAATCCCCCTAGAGTGAGTTGGAGCTGGAATGAGGAGGATCTTGATGCTCCGACAAGTGAGTTTGGAAACATACCTACACTTATGTATATATATTTTGGAATCACGAGTTTGGTAACATAGCTTATATGTATATATTTCGGATTCATGTTTATGCACGAAAGTTTGTAGTCATTTAAAGATTGATCTGAAGGAAAAGATCTCAATTATTTTGCCTAGAAATTATTCGACAGATGTCTCAAACCAAGCAGAATGTCGTTAATGGATATTATTAGAAATTTATTGTCTTGGTTTAATTTATATTCTTCCATATGTTACCTTAGGAACACATCTTACCTGTTTTCCTGGCCTTTTTGCAAAGATTATTTTCATCTTTGATAAACTAGTTTCCATTAGGATTTAGGGATGAAGATACATAGTTTAGTGTGGCCAGTAATTGGTACTGTTAGAATGCAAGAAAATACATTATAATATCTTTGATATTATATTAGAGTATTTTAGTTTTTCTCCTTGGACCAGTTTCCAATCTTAGATTATTTCCTAGGATTTTTTTTATTTTTTCCTTTTTTTTTACTGAGGTAATATTCTCAACTCACTGACTGACCTTTCAACTCCCCTATCTTTTAAAATAAGAAAAATAGAGCTGTTGCAATAGTAAAACAGTGCCACTCCCTCTGTTATTTCTTCTTCTTCTCTGCAACTAAGCATCCCTTCTCCTTCTCTGCAATTCTGCACAACAGTATCCTCTTCTAGGGAAAACAAATTTGTTTCTTGATTTGTTTGATTATTATCTTCTAGGGTTAGTGTTTATTCTTTTGTATTAAGGCACTATCAATAGAGAACAGGGTTTTATCTCTTAACAAAGAAGAGATCAATCTCCATATGCTTGGTCTTAGAATGGAGAACAGGGTTGTGAGCCAGAAGCACTGCAAATTGATTATCACAAATATATAACAGGAAGAGTAGTGGTAATGCAAAGTTCTTTGAGAAGAGTTTGCACCCAAAGAAGGTCTGCTGTTGCCTGAGCCATACATCTGTATTCAGCTTCAGTGCTGGATCTGGCTACAACTGGCTGTTTCTTTGACCACCAAGATATGACACTTGAACCAAAGAAGATAGCTGCACCTGAGGTGCTTCTTCTATCATCAGGGTCTGAGGTCCAATCTGCATTACAGTAGACTTGGAGAGTGGGAGAGACAGATGGGGACAGAGGAGGAAGTAACAGACCATGGTGGGGAGTGCCCTTAAGACATCTTAAAATCCTGTTGACAACAATCCAATGAATTTCAAGATGTGCCATGTATTGACACATCTCATTGACTGCAAAGGTAATATCAGGTCTAGTGATGATGGCATATTGGAGTGCCCCGACCACTGATCTGTACATGTAGGGATCAGAAAGAGCTGGAGGGCCTGTCTTGGTAAGTTTACATCATGACTGCATAGGGGTGTTGACAGGGCAGACTCAAGCATATTGGTTCTTTGGAGTAGGTCCCTTTGGTACTTGGACAGAGTAAGTAAAATAAGCCCAGAAGCAGCATGTTTGACTTCAATGCCGAGAAAATAATCAAGAGTGCCAAGTAATTTAAGGGAAAAGGCAACATTGAGCTTTGTGATGATGTCTTGCAGAAGAGAAGGAGAACCCTGTGATGATAATTTCATCAACATAGACAAGGAGATAGATAGTATGGCCTTGGGTCACATTTGCTGGCCTGAAAATGCAGTTTGGATAAGGTGGTCTGAAGTTTATCAAACCACTGCCTGGGAGCCTGCTTGAGGCCGTACAAGGCCTTGTTGAGCTTTTACACGCAACAGAAGGATCAGTTTGAACAAACCCTTGAGGTTGTTTCATGAAAACTTCTTCATCAAGCAACCCATTTAAAAAGGCATTATTGACATGGAGTTGCTGAAGTGACCAGTTATGGGTGATAGCTATGGTAAGAACAATTCTGATGGTGATAGGTTTCACAACTGGCGAGAATGTTTCATTGAAGTCAAAAACATGCCTTTGATGGAAGCCTTTGGCCACTAACCTGGCCTTAAACCTATTAACAGTACCATAAGGATTTTCTTTAATTCTAAAGACCCACTTGCAATGAATGACATGTTTGTGAGGTGGTAAGGGCACAAGAGACCATGTTTGATTTTTTGATCAAAGCATCATACTCAACTTGCATAGCAGCTTTCCTTTGTGGATCAACAAGGGCTTGTTTGGGAGTTTTTGGTTCAACATGAGTGAGTAACAGTTTGGATTGAAGTCTTGGTTGAGCAAAGTCAGACTTGGCTCTGGTTTGCATAGGGTGCAAGTTGTGAGGTTTAGAAAGAACAGGAATAGCTAATGGAGGGGTGGCTGCATGTGACTCTGTTGAAGAGCTGAAAGAAGATGAAGTAGTGGAAGAAGAGGGAGAAGTGTGAGATGTAGGGGAAGGCATGGGACTTGAGCAGGAAGCAGGAGGAACAACATCAGATGGATTGGGAGAATTAGCTTGAGGAGAAGCTCCAGATGAATTAGCTTCAGGGTTTGTGGATGAGGAGGCTTCAGAAGTGGAAGTAGCAACAAGACTATTTTGTGAAGGAGGAGAAAAAGATGTAAAAGGATTTCAGGAGAGAAGAGGAGGGCCAAAACCAAGAGGTGATATGTTCTTTACAGATTAGGAAATTGGAGTAGAGTTGGGGAGTAAGTCAGGATAAGGGAACCTTCCCTCGTTGAACAACACATCTTTGAAAATGTAAAGTCTGCCAGTAGGTGCTAGACATCTGTACCCCTTGTGTGAAGTGGAGTAGCCCAGGAAAAGGCACTCTTGGGATCTAAAATCAAGTTTGTGGGTGTTATAAGGTCTGAGTAAAAGAAAGCAAACACACCCAAAAACTTTGAGAAACTTGTAGTCAACGGTTAGGAGGCCTGACTAAGTAGGGTGAGACCAAGATCCACAATGTGCCTATGCTTCCTCTCATCCACTCCATTCTGATGATGAGTATGAGGGCAGATGAGCCTATGAGTAATGTTAAGATCATTAAGGAACTTGGTAAAGAGTCTGAACTCCCCACCCCAATCAAACTGAACCACTTTGATGGGAAGTTCATATTGAAGTTCAACCATTGTTTTGAACTGCTTGAAAACATTAAGAGCTTCAGATTTGGTCTTTAGAAGATAAAGCCAAGTAAATTTTGTATAAGCATCAACAAAGGACATGTAATAATGATACCCTGATGCAGATGTCCTTGGAGAGGCCCCCACAAATCAGCATAGATTAACTGTAAGGGTTTTGTGTAAGATGTGTGTGATGTGGAGGAGGGAAGTCTGTGAGCTTTTCCCGTACACAGGCAGCACAAAACAAGTCATTGTATTTATTGTGAAAGGGAACATTACAACTTTGTAAGACAACTTTAAGACTGTGAACATGGGGATGACCCAACCTTAAGTGCCAAACATAAGGCAAACTAGAGTCTACACCAACAGAATTAGCATTAGGTACACAATTATTTGAGGAAGATAAACAAGACGAACTAGATGGTTGAGCAGACTTGGACACATCAAGAGTAGGAAACATATAAAGTCCATCCAGTCCTACATGCCCTTCAAGCAGAACACCATCAGAAACCTTTATTAGCAGAAAAATGAAGTACACATTATTATCCTTTGAGAATTGACTGACACTAAGATTTTGGTTATTTTGGGCACAAGTAGTAAATTATTGAGAGTGAGTTGTGTGTGTGTTTGACAAGGTGCAGGGAAATTACTGACTCCAGCAGAGAGGATGTTCAAACCTTGACCATTGCTTACAAAGATTTAAAAATGGTATTCAAAGGGAGTTGGTTGGTGAAATGTTTTTAGCATCATTTGTAACATGAAAAGATGCGCCTGAGTCAGGGAACCAGGATGAGGAAGTGGAGGATGAAGGTAGAGTGTTGGCAACAAAAGTGCCGCCGCGACCTCTGCCAAATCTGCCACCACGATTAGACCTACCACCACGAAAAGAGTTGTAATCTGGTTCCACATGAGAATGACTAGCTTGAGATGAAGAAGAATCAGTACTAGGAGCTTGAGATTCATCAACAGGAGCAGATGGAGGCGTCACATGTGAGGTTGAGAGAAACAAGATCTGGAAGAGACTTCTTCTGAAACTTAGTAAGCCTGAGTTCATGTGCAAGGAGAAGAAAGCCTCATCAAGGTCTATAAGTCCAAACTTGCTCTCAACGACTGAAACAACAGGTGCATACTCAGCAGTGAGTCCCTCAAAAATCACATCAATGTGATGAGATGGTGGAATAGGATCTCCATTTGAAGCCAACACATCTTCAACCGTACGAATTTTGAGTAGATAATCCTGAACAGAAAGCAAATCTAGCGTAATGTAGCGAAGCTCAACACGGAGATGACGAGCATGAGCTCGTGTTTGCTTCTGAAAATCCGAGAACAGATGATCCCATAGCTGATGAGCATGGGAGCAACCAAGAACACGCGAGAGGATTTCACTGGATAACGTGGACTGAAGCCATGTAAGTAACATCAGGTCTTTTTGAATCCAGGTGGAGTACACCGGATTTACTGTGCCATTGTGACGAGCTTCATCATCAAGAAGTTTAGGTGGAACTCGAGTACATACCACAAGATCGGTGAGGCCATGCGCGTTGATGCACAGTTCCACTTGTTGGCCACGAAAGTAACATCTGGTCTTTTGAATCCAGGTGGAGTACACCAGATTTACTGTGCCATTGTGACGAGCTTCATCATCAAGAAGTTTAGGTGGAACTCGAGTACATACCACAAGATCGGTGAGGTCATGCGCGTTGATGCACGGTTCCACTTGTTGGCGCCATAGATGAAAGTTCTTTTCATGTAGCTTTGCGCGATCTTGAGAGAGAAGTGAAGACAACGCAATTCCTCGAATTGAGACGAAATCGCCGGCGCTGGAGAGGTGGTGACATGCGCAGAGGAGGCCTCCGGTGAAGGTGACGCCAGTGGAGAGGTTTCCGCCATGGATCAGCCTAGCTATCTAATACCATATTAGAAAACTATGAGATAGAATTTAGTTTCATCATAACTGTTTTCTCTTTCTTCAAAAGTTAGTTAAAATAGTAAGTTACAAACTGATTTTATAGACTGAACTAGGTGACCTGCAGTAGCAGGTGAATGCTATACAAAACTGACACGTGTCAGTTTTGAGATACACTCTTAGCTTAACTCTAGTTTACATTCAATAAATAATAATAATAATAATAATAATAATAATAATAATAATAATAATAATAATAATAATAATAATAATAATAATAATAATAATGAAGTTTTTATTATTTCTCTCCCACTCTCGTCTAAAACCCATAACTTCAACATTCACTTTAAGTGTATTTACATGTTCATATTTATGTATATTCTCACATTGCAGTGTGTCCAGTATTTTTCAGAATATTTGTTCATCAGTTCATGCATTACTACTATATTTAAATGCCCATTTCTCAATTATGAAATGTAAGAATTTGTTCTTTGGTTGTTTCTGTAAATTGGTGCATGTATGTGTACAAACTAATAGGAAGCATTGTATGCATGTACAAGTAAGAAACACTTCATGTGTAAATGTCCATCATATGCATCAATCCACTTTGTTATAGCTTGTGCATGCAAAGAGGCTGATGATTTGAGCTTATTTTCTGTTATGCAGCCCCAGAAGCTTATACGTGTGTTGCAGAATCAATATTTCCGGTATTATCTTATTTGAAATTATCATGTCTGGTTGTACTTTTTGAAGATTCCATGACTAATTTGATGATATTAACTTTCAAATTTATGAAGTCGTTCTCAGTTTCTAATTTACAAACTGCAGATAAAGGTTGAAGACTTCTTTAGGTACTTTTTCTCGGATGATGCTGTAAATTTTCTTGAGTCTTTCCGTGAAAGATGCGGCGATAAAGGTAGTCTGCATGAAACTCTTGAGCCTATCTCCCGTTGATCACTATGATATGCAAAAAAATGATCTCAAGTTTTGGTCAATATTATAAGCAAAAGTCAATAACTTATAAACTATTCAATGCTAATATTCCTTATATATTCTTCATTGAATTCAAAAACATTTAATGCACAGTTGATCAATTAACTATCAAAAAGGATAATTTAGTAAATTAAATTTTTTTTTTACATGAAATCTTGAAAACTAACTACACTTAACTAACCTTCTTTATCAATGTGAAATTAGTTTTTTTGTTTATCTTAGTGTCCCAAGGGAGTACATTTTAATTTCCATTTTCATTTTCTAGTCTTGTTTGCTTTCCTCTCTATCATTTAATATATTTTCTGGGAATGAATAGTTAACTGATGTCTTTTCCCATGCTTTGTCGTTTTGGGGAGGATGATATTTTCTTTATTTTTATTTCAGATTTTAAGTGTGCTTCATGGCATCCTCAAGAGAAATTTGGGTATTCCCGTGATCTGTCATTTCAACATCCAATAAAAATTTATCTTGGTATGCTTCTGCTGGTTTATATCACATGTGCACTGTATAGTTTTTTCTTCTTTCCCTAGCTTAGTTTTGTTCTGCCTTAATAATTTTACAGGTTATTGAATATTAGATAGTGGAGCTTGAACTCAAATTTTAAGGGAACCAAAGTAAATGGCTAAAATGTTGAACTAATTTAGAACTTTTAATAGGATCATGGCCATCAACACCGTCTTCGTAAAGTTATAAATTTATAATGATCTATATATCTAAAGCCTGAAGTAAATTTTTAATACTAAGTTGACTAAATGCAATAGATAATAAAACTATTAGAAGCAAAAGCTACACAAGTACTCACTACTTATAAAACTGTGCATTAATGTGACAAATAAATTTAAGTGATTGTTATGGGGACATTTCCCAACGTCTTCTGTTGGACACTAATAATCTTTCTCTGATAGTTTCAAGGATTTTTGAAAATGTTTGAGGAGCTGTTCCTTTCTGCCATTTAACATAATTGTTTTTCCTTTCAGGAGCAAAATTGGGTGGCTGCCATGAGGTACAGAAATATCGAGTTTATAGGAACAGGTTAGTGCTATGACTTCTGATTATCAGTACATCAGTACAATATTTGGCATTAATTCATCTTCCCTTTTATGTTCTCTTTTTTCTTTTAGGAATGAAGTTACTGCACTGAATACATGAAATATATGATGAAGTTTTAGAAAGTTATTTTATATTGACATGTATCTGTTACTTTATCCAGTCATTTGGTTATACAAACATCGCAAGAAGTCAGTGACGTACCTTATGCAGATTATTTTCAAGTTGAGGTACAAAACATCTCGAGACATTGAATCATTAGGCATAATATACTAGCTTTTTATTAATTTTGAATATCATAATTTGTTTTAAATTTAAAACACGTAGTCTTGCTTGTTGTTTGTGTGCAGTGTTACTGCTCATTATCAATGAATACTATCATATTTTTCTAGCTTTTCAAGTGATGTTTTTGCCATATCTAACACTCTTCAATCCCTCTTTATCTATAATTTTACATTATTATAAAAATGAGATTCCCCCTGGTGTTTTTTTAACCATTTTGCTATATAACTACCGGTGTTTTATTTGAGAACTTGATGGCTATAAAATGAGGGTATTGTTCAAACTTCTAAGTTTGGTCCATTGCCAAATTAACTTTCAGCTTAAGGCCATCTGTTGAATCGTTTATTAAGAAATGTGAGGGGACTAGGGACTAGACCACCGCGACAGCTTAGTTGCAGCCCAATACACGAGTCTGTTTCATTTTGAGGTCCGTGGAGGATGACTTTCAGCTTAATTGAAGTACCATATATGACATGAACAGAGATGCTGTTATTAGAGTTGAAACATGAAAGCAAGGGAACATCAGCAAACAATTCTATGAGCCAGATTGAATAAACTGTTTTCAACAGAAACTCGTATAAAAGAAAAGTTGAAATGATGGCCTCGAATAAGCTTTTCAACAAACAGTGTAGTACACTTGGAGAACAAATTTGCACATTCTCTCTGATAATGATGACTGCGGTACACGAAAAGTGAGATTATTGTTGTCTTTTTTCAAAATAAATGACAAGTAGTTAGGCTACGAACATTTTAATCGCCAAAGTTTGGGACAATTGGGTTGTAATTGTGCTTTATTTTATTTATTGAACATTATTGAGCTATTTCTATCTCTGGTTTAGTAACTTTGTATTTCCCTATCCAATGAATTGTCGGTTTTACTTATAACTTGTTTCTTTTTTGAATTTCCAGGGGCTGTGGAGTGTAGAGAGAGACAAAGATGAATCAAAAGAACGCTGCATTTTACGGGTATATGTGAATGTGGAATTTTCCAAGAAAACTATCTGGAGAGGTATGGTTTTTTATAAACATTCTGTAAGAATATTCTATTGGTTTCCTTTGTAAATAATATTTTATATGTACACAGTTGATTATGTTTGATTTATATAAATTTTGTATCATGGTAAATCACCGTGCTTTATGTAATATGGTACTCATTTCTATCAACATTTAGGGGTAGGTAGGTTCCTTTGAGTCTTTGATTTCTTCCATGGTAGCGTATGTTGGTCTTATCAAAGAGCATGGCCTAGTTGTTTTCGAGATAAGATCTAAAAGTAAAGAAAAACATCTCTTATTTGCCTCAGCTTGTGGACCACCCACCATTTATGTCCACACTCGAGATATCCAATCCTGGGCGCGAGTCGGTGTGTTAAAAGAGTCCTACATCGGACAATATATGGCTTGATCATATGTTTATAAGTGGGGGCAATCCTCACCAATGACACATTCTAGGAGTCATGAACATTGTTGAAGTTATGGGTTTTTGAATAAAGGAGAAGAGAAATAATATGAACAACGTCCAACCAGGGAGAGGAGAGGCCAGCAAACACAACGGAAAGAGCATCATCGCAAATGGCCTCTGGGAAAGCGGCCCGTGTAATTCACATGCTGGAGAAGATGTGTGTCTGTGATGGTGCAGGAGAGCACGTGACTGAGGGGATGGTTTGGCGCTGTGCAGATCATCAGATTCTGCTTCTTCTGAAAACCTTCTTATCATAATAATAATCAAGTAGTATAAGATACCCTAACATTAGAAACTAATCTTCCGAGTTAAACTGAAATACCATAACATGATATCAAGATATTTTGAGATACTTTTATTGCATATTTGATCCATGTAGCTGATCTCACCTAGTGGGATAAGACTTGATAGTTGTTTGTGATGAATTTGAACTTCTCTTGATTCTAAGTGGGTGAACAATCACAGGCAAAATAGTACAATCAACAGTTGATGAATGTAGAGATGCTTATGCGACATGGATGAACATGGTATTCTTATGTTTTAACGTTGTACATTTTTAGTTTGGCTGATCTTCCATGTTTTGTTTTAAATGTCGGTTTAAGAGTGTATCAATATTCCTTTCAGGCACACGAGTTCTTGAAACAGAAGAACCTTGAAAAACAAGGTATGGTGTTATATTTTCTTAAATTTTGAAGTTCCTTTTTCCTTCCATATAATTTTGGCGTCAATAAAATGTCCTATTTTTTAAGATTTGTAATTTACTTTCTCTGAGGCAGAAAATGGTCCCATTGCTGCTGTAGCTCAAAATGGAAAAATGAATTTTGACAGAGAAGCAAAGACAGGAGAATCTTCAGAAGGACCACAGGATCAAAGTACTCCTACAAGGAGACAAACTACATCCAATGTCATTGACGCTATTCACAATGTTAGTTCTCAATTGCAAGGAAACTTCATTGACACGTCGTCTGTTCCATCTTTGTTCAAAGAGTTTGCGACAAAGATTAGGTCATCTTTGAAAAGTCAGAGCAATCTTTCACTGCTCCTAGTTGCCATTTTTGCGCTGATTTTCGTCATGCAGGTGTGTACTTAAAACCTTGAGTTTAGATTTAAGCCTTTTCTTGCTTTGTGGATTAGTCATGAAGTTCAGGCAAGAACTTCAGACTAGCAGTACTTATTTGTTTGGTACCAAAATTAAACTGTTCATCAAAATGTTGCTGCAATTACTAGCATCAAAATGCTATAGTCAGCGTTTAGTCTCTTTTTTTTCCTTCCCGAAGAGGAGCATTTAGCCACTTCTATGTGACTGTTTAAGTTATAGTGCACTTGTGTTGGTTTCCTTTCTGAACATAAAAAATTATTCAAGTTTTGCTAGTGTCCTAGCAGGGAAGTAAATGTAAATCCCTTTGTGAGTGCTCTTTTAGTCTTAAAGGTCTTTCATACCTTTGACCGGGCATCATCCTCTCACCCTAAATTTCATTTTACCAAAAAATAATTATTCAACCCCTTTTTTTTACATAATAAAAGGGAAAATTGTGAAGAATCCTAATTTAGTATATTTGCTGTTCAATTATGAATATGAATAGTAATTCTTGGCGCAACAATAAATTTATTGTTGCCTTGTTAGTCATGGGTTCAAAGCGGTAGTCTAGTGTCCTAGGATGACCTTTTAATATTTATTAGGACTAAAAAGAATCACCCCCACTTAACCCTTCAGTTCCCTGGTTTATATCTTTCAGCTTGATACCTCTTGTAATCTTGTTTTGACTATTCTGGTTTATTCTTCAAAGTCAACAGTTGTTATGACTTGGGTTTCAGGGCTATTCTATAATGGTCTATTTTAAGTATTGTTGCACTTTTGTAATCTGCTACTTCCATTATCAGGCTTAATACTTTTACTTTATTCTGTTGCCAGCAGTTTAGCATACTTGTGCTCTTGTCCAGACCTCAACATATACATATGAATCCTCCTGTAGACTTTATGAATAAGATGGACAGTGGAGTAACTAGAAGTTCTTCAGACATAGCATGGCTAGAGAAAAGAGTTCATCACCTTAAAGATGAGATGTATATGGTTGAGACTAGGCTTGAAAGAATGCGGTATGAACACGCACTCTTAAAAAAGCAAATAAATGATCTTGAACATAAATAGCACTTTCTCTATGTGTATACTAGTAGTATATATTATCTTTGTAATTCATATATGATGGGATGTGATAATGTATGTAGCTTTAAAAATCGATAATTCATACCTAGTTGTAAATGATGACTTTATGTTATGCCTAAACTATTTGAAAACAGGATGAAGTTCAATAAGGTTATAGTATCAAAATTTCGTGTTTGGTGATTGCTCGTGACAGATGGATGTACTTAAACTTGATTTGGTTAACAAAATAAAGTTGATAAGATAATATTTTTATATGGTTTAATTAATCGCCAAACTATTTTAAGTTTTTTAAATAGGTTGTTCAACTAAAACAAATTGAGATTAGATATATGAATTTGTTAGTAATTTGTAATTAGGTCTAACCCAAATTTTTTTTATTGAATCTCTAACCTTTTAAATGATTCGTAATTAGGTTCCTATATTTAGGAACTCGCACCAATATTACAAGTATAAGGACTTATTTAAAATTAATGAATTTAAGTAAATAAAGTACTCTGGGAGTCTATTAAAAAAATTAGTTCATGATTTAAATAAAAAAATTTGACATCTTAAGAATGTCCTTCATGATTTATAGGTGTGCATTTCACATTTTTTAAAATTCAAAAATGTCCTTCATGATTTATAGGTGTGCATTTCACATTTTTTAAAATTCAAAAATGTCCTTCATGCGTTCAGAGATATATTTTCAAACATATTAAAAAAGGAATTTTTATGTCTATAACTAATATTGATTTAGAGAAGAGAAAGGAAATTTTTATGTCTATAACTAATATTGATTTTTGTTTTTCATTGATTGATTTGTTACAACTGTTTGACTTTTATACAAAGTTGATACTAATCTGTCTTAGCAGGTTTTACTAGCAACTAAATCACCTGCTACTGCAGGTTCTAAACTGTCTAAAGACCTGTAGTTACAAGTTACTAATACTACTTAGACTTACACATGCTAGTTCTGAGATTACAATGTTGAACTACTCTAATAAGACACATTCAAAATCACACCAGGCTTCGTTTTTTTTTTATCTACTTCATTTTGAACAAAATATGATTTGGAGATACATCTTTGTGTGTTCATTAGGGTTTTTAGAGACACGTCTTCAAAATGTGTTTGAAAGTCTTTTAAATTTTATTGAAAACATGTTAATGGCAAGAGGAAGTTATCATCTTCGAAAATTTCCGGAATCATTTCAGAGTACATCATTGTCCTAACATTGCAATTTTTTGAGGCTAAGTTATATCAAAGTAAAATCAAGTTTGTATTAAAGTTAATGAAAGTAAAAAGTTATACATTAATTTAAAAAATTAAGAGTTACATAACATTTGTCCGAAAGTACAAAAATATAATACATTCAAACAAAACTATTGGGTAAGTTTGACCTCCTGCCTTCTCCCTTGTTTGTAGTGCACAACACTTTGTAACTCGACAATGATGTTTTTCACGAGGGTCAACTAAGGACTACCTTTCATAAAAAGTCATGCATTTATGCTTATTCTACACATCTCCACAACACATCGACAGACCGTTGACACGTCCTTGGTGTGGTCATCCCAAACCTTAAGTATCTTCCGGTTAGCTCTAAGTGGTCTTCAAAAGCATCTGGTGTCATGATAGGGTGTGACGTTCTATAAAATCAATCTTATGTAGTCGTCTGCATAGACCTACTGTACATAGAGATGGCAACGAAGCAGGGCGGGGGCGGGTTTAACTATACCCGCCTCCATTTAACACATCCGTCCCCGCCCCAAGCCCAATCAAAGGTAAAAATTTACCGCTCAAGCCCGCCCCCAGTGGAGAATAGGTGCACCCGCACCCACCTTGACCCCACCCGTAAAAAATTAATTTTTTTTTAATTGCAATAAAAATTAATAAATTAATTTTAGAAAATTAATTATTTAATAAATTAATTAATTATTTAATTAGTAAATGAATATTAAATTGATTATTTTAATAGCAATAAGGATATTAATAATTTAATTTAAAATATAATTAATAAATAAATATTAAAATAAATAAAATAAAGAAATTAAATTAAAATGCATTATTCGAGGCGGGGTAGGGGCGGGTCTTAGTGTCTACCCGCACTCGAACTTGTAGTTAAGAATCGTGTTTCTTTCGCACCCGCACCTAATTAAATCGGGTTTTCGTTGTTAATTTTAGGGCAGTTTTGAGTTTGTTTGCCATCCCTAACTCTACAAGAGCTAGTACCCTGCGATACTCCTTTTGTACCATATGACTCTCGAAATTGTCAAGTATCGGATCAAGATCTCTACAACAGATGGTGGGAGGAGCAAATTCATAGGGGTATCAAAATAATTTCCAGATAATCAAACTTCCACATCACTCACTCTGAAAGATAAGGATATATAAGAGACGACCCAGATGTCAAATTGATGCACCTCACGGTAAGCCTTGTATTGCCATAAGCAAATGTTATCTATTACATGACGGTCAAGATTCACTCTGAATTGCTCGACCGCATTATCCCCTTGTACGAAATAAATGTGGCAGCACACAACCAATCCTTAATGTATGTGTTCCGCCTAGTGGTGAGATGGAAGTAAGAGATGATTCATCCCTGAAAATGATTCATATTTTGTTAGTAATTTGTAATTAGGTTTAACCCAAAAAAATTTTTTCATTGATTGATTTCTATAACTAATATTGATTTCTATTTTTCATTGATTGATTTGTTACATCTGTTTGCCTTTTATACAAAGCTAATACTAACCTGTCTTAGCAGGTTGTAATTAGTTATGTGACTTGCACTAGCAGGTTTTACTAGCACTTAAATCACCTGCAGTAGCAGGTTCTAAATTGTCTAAAGACCTATAGTTACATGTTACTAATACTACTCAGACTTACACATGTGAGTTATGAGATTATAATGTTGAACTACTCTAATAAGACACATTCAAAATCACATCAGACTTCATTTTTTTTAGATCTACCTTATTTTGAACAAAATATGATTTGGAGATACGTCTCTGTATGTTCATTAGGGTTTTTAGAGACACGTCTTCGAAATGTGTTTGAAAGTATTTTAAATTATATTGGAATCATGTTAATGGCAAGAGGAAGTTATCATTTTCGAAAATTCCTTGAATCATTTCAGAGTAGCATCATTGTCTTATCATTGCAATTTTTTGAGGCCAAGTTATATCAAAGTAAAATTAAGTTTGTATTAAAGTTAAATGAAAGTAAAATGTCATACATTAATTTAAAAAGTTAAGAGTATACATAACATTTGTCCGAAAATACAAAAACATAATACATTCAAACAAAACTACTGGGTATGTTTGACCTTCTGCCTTCTCCCCTGTCTGTAGTGCACGAAACTTTGTAACTCGACAATGATGTTCTCCACGAGCGCCAACTAAGGACTACCTTTCATAAAAAGTCATAACTTTATGCTTGCTCTACGCATCTCCACAACACATCAACAGACCGCTGACACGTCCTTGGTGTGATCATCCCAAACCTTAAGTACCTTCCGGTTAGCTCTAAGTGGTCTTCAAAAGCGTCTGGTGTCATGATAGGGTGTGGCGTTCGATGAAGTATTGAAGGTATACCACATCGACATAGGTTGAACTTTTGTCTACACACATGGACAAGCCAACCAAGAACCAAAGGTAACACCTCAATGCACAAGTTCGATGATGCTCAGCTTGCATATTATCACCTTCGGCATCCACAACCCATTGTAGATGGTCTTTATAAAGATTATTCAAATATTCTAAATCTTTCTTGAGCACCTTTTGCGTCAACCGCCTCCTTTGAAACCTTAGTTAGGTCAGCCCCTAAATGGATAACTATCATCACAATGACCATTTGTGGCTTAATAATTTTCTCCTTATGGAAAGATGCAAGAGGCATGATATATCATCTCAGGTGATGGTCATCTCGCCTATAGGAAGGTGGAAAACAAAGTCTTAGACTGCCACCTTTATACAAAAATTTCCTGCATGCCATGGAAATAGTAACATAACATCTTGAAACCAATTAGTAGTGGTCTGTCTCAACTCTAATATCTTTTGACCGTGTTTTACTAATTTCAAACACGTAAGCTCGTGTAAAAAGACAAATACAATATTCAACATCAATCTACTTAGTTGAAAACATATTTATTGCAAAAGAAGAAGAAAATATCTCTCGTTCTCAGACATGCCTAGGAGCATGGTATGCATAGAGATGAAGTAAACATGTGTTAAATGGGCCTCCTGAATAACTCTCTAATGGGGCATGGTCAGCGGCTTCCTCCTAAGCTTCAGGGGCTTTAGGATTTGTTGCATTACTTAGGGACTTGTTGCCCCATGAAGTTGGTGCCTGAGAGAGGCGGATACGCGAAACAGAACCAGATAGTTGGGAACCTTGGCGCTTCAAACCATCAAATGAATTATCATTAACTTGTGACCTCGTGGTCTTGGCTGCGGCCAACTCACATCATACTGGCGCATTTTGGGATACGCGTCCGAGCCTTGAACCCGTTAAAGGAAATTCGTATTCCCCTAATAAAAGCTCAACTACTGGGATGTAGTTGGAAGAAGGCGACACTGACAGACTTCAAGACGTCAACCTCAAACCCATTAAAGGGAATTCTTACTCACATATTAATGATAACTCTTGTATACATATAGAAGTATTATTTCCCCACTCCTCACGAAATCCTCAAACAAACTTTCTCACCCTTAACTCATGGTTGTCACTAAACAATATCTTCGTCTCCAGTGAAGGATATGTTTAAACCCTCGCAGAACGAAGTCACCCTAGCCTCGATATTAATAATTAAGTTAATGTTTTCTAATTTTCCAATAAAGAAATTTGCACACGCGTTTGAGGCTGTCATCGACAATTTCAGTATGTATTGGGTTATAAGAGGGAAAAATAATGTCATTATCATTACTCTCGTCGCAATTACAACTACTAGAGCTACAGTTATAAATCCTAAACATCTATAGCTCAACAAGCTTCCAATCAACCTTTTCATTGTGTCACCTCAAATTTACTAAGTAACAACTTCACTCCCTACATCTATCCCCACGCGTTTCAGGTTTAATCAAATTTTCATTCACATCACACTCTCTAATGAACATGATCGCCTAGGCATTGAAAGGAAAAATATATAAGAGAATCAGAACGAAATACCTTTAATGAAACTTTACTTGGTGAAATGGTTCATGGACTAGTGGAAAAATGAACAGTTGCTAAAGATGTAGGGAGATAATTGAAGAAGCAATGAAAAATCAAAGACAAATGATTGTGTATGTATAAGATAAAAGTAGGACTCATAGATCGAGTAGTCATTAATAGGAATATATCTATCATTGTTGTGATAGGGCATCAAGGGCCTTGGTCAGAGGCATGCAAACAAATGAACGTTTCAGATTAATTAGTCATTCCTGTGTCAATTTTAAAAATTCAAAACATTATTTATACACTTAATTTTGAGCCTTAACTGCCAATCTAAACATATCACTTTCAATACGCTTTGGAATGCCACAATCAAGCTCAACCTTACTCGACACCGCCATCAAACATGTTCCTTTACTTAATCACTTCGCCCTTACAAACTTCATGCTTGAGAGATTGTGAACCATCATATATTAACTTAATAATTTCACCCTTACATGCCTTTTGTTTGAGGGATGTAACAACCACGTCTTTACTTAATTACGTATCCTTTATATGTCACATGCTTGAGGTCTGTGAACCATCATGTATTTACTTAATCACTTTACCCTTGCGTGCCTCATGCTTGAGGAACTATGAAGCGTAATGTCATAAATCATGCCCAACAAATATAGACCATATCATCATAAATCAAGACTGTAACACCCCAAATTTAATTGGAATATTTAATTTAATTTATTTAAATGAGAATATTCGCATTTTGGTGATTTTCGGTGGTTATTGTGGAATTATTGAGAATTATGCATTTTTGGGTTATTTATTTAAATAATAGTATATAATATGAATATATTAGTATTATTATTAATTTAAATAAATATAAGTGAAATAAGGGCAAATTGGACAATTGAGAGGAGTTAGTGAGAATAATATGGGAAAAGCCCAAATTATAGGCCCACGTTTAACAAAAAGGAAATTGTGATGGGATTAGGGTTCATTTGTTAGACCGTGAAGAGAATTGAGGCCAGAGTTCTGAGGAGGGAGAATTGAAGGCAAAAGCTTCGAAAGGTTCCCTGAAAGATTTGAGAAGACTTTGATCGACAATTAAGATATGAGGAGTATTAACTTTATGATTTTCCATGTGCAAAATTCAATGTATTTAAGGTCGATTTAAGGTTTAAGAGTTTTGAGGATGTATATGAGAAAAAGTGATCTTTGGCCTCTGTGGCCTAAATCTATTATTGGTGAATCTAACCGTGGAATTAATTGGGAAAAAGGAGAGTTAGACCTTCGTGGCCAAAACTCTGATTTGTTATTTGTCTAACCCTGAAGGGATAGGAATATTAGATATTGAGGAATTCTAATGAATATGGATAATCGTAGGAAAATTTGTGATTTAGGGCGTGAATATGATACGAGATTGAACCTATATCCCTTAATTTTAAAGGTTTTAGGCATAATTTTAAAACAATGATTAAATGGTTTAATTGTGTTAAAATTGTAAGTTTACTTAAGATGATTATAGTGTTGAATGGATTGTAATTTTCTGAGAGTTTGGGTTTTTACGAAATCGAAATCGGAGGTCCGGAAGGCCTCCAACGGTGAAAAACGCAGAAAGTTGCGTGTTGTCCGTCACGACTGTTCATGTTTTCGGTCGAAATCATTTTGGACGTAACTTTTGATCCGTAAGTCCGTTTTGACCCCGTTTGAAGCGTTGGAAAGCTAATGAACAAGGCTATAACATAGTAAAGGGAATTGGTTTCCCAATATTTATATATCTAATTATGTTTGAGAAGTCAATTGTGTATATGTTTTATTAATGAATCATGTTCTGATTCAGTGATGTCTTGATGTTTTGATGCTGCGATTTTCCTGATGAATTACCATAAGGGTAATTATGATTTCTATATGATTAAGTGAATGTATGATGTCATGATATATGATGATGACGTAATGATGATGAGCTATGATGATATTTCCATGAGTTTTGATGATTCTATGATGATATGATGATGAGTTTGGTGATGATTATTTTGATGAATGATGATGCACCTATGATGTTATTATGAGGATGATTATTGACGTGTACATCATGCAGTCATGTGCATCCGAATTTTGGTTCATGATCTCGATTACTTTAGCTTCAATCCCATTGTGCGGATGTGAAATGTTTTGATGTGGATTTATGGAGGGTTGATGTCCCAGTGTCCATCGCGCTGTGATGATTGGTACCACATGCATTGAGTGTTATTGCATTTGCATCTATGAGTGATTTGGAATATTTATGACATTGTGGCCTTTGAGGCTTATTGATGAATATGGTGATGTGGAATATGACTATGATGCCATTTTATATGTTGATTTTCATACATTGATTATTATGAATCTTTTTACTCACCCTGCCTGTTTGAATGTTACCTCCATGTGGGTAACGTGCAGATGATCAGATTTAACCGTGGACACCATCGATGATATTTTTGAAGTTTTGAGTTGTTAGCCTTTTTGGTTAACTTAGAGGGTCTTGCTCTGATATGTAACATCAGGTTGGGGTCCTTTGAGTTAAACTATGTTTTATTGAGTTTATTTTGATTATCTTCCCGTATGAGAAAAACCTTGATTTATGCCTTTTGAGTTCCGCTGCTTTGAGCAATTTTTGATATCTTTTGGGAAAATCCGTTGTACACGGAGCATTGACTTATTTTGAGTTATTGAGAAATGTACGCCCTTTGAGGTGATTTTTATTGAGTTAAATATTTTACTCTGATATATGTGAAAAATGTGTCTTTTAATTGTGGGGTAGAAAAGGGTGTTACAAAGACCTTCGAAGGTCATCGTTCTCATCTCGTTAACCCTCCAACTCGTAAGCAACACAAGAAATATTCAAATAAGAATGGGTGAGGTCACATGGAAGATACATGGTAAAGCTCACCTCATCTTCTCCTATGTCGTATCTTCTATAGGTAACGTGTCAAGCCACATTTTAAGTCAGTATCATAGAATTCTCCTAGTCAATAATCAAAGTATCTTAAGCCTCACGGTTTAACTGCACCTCATATATTAGAGGGAAGACTCATTTCACAAGTGAGTCAAGGATAGAGTTCCGCTGTTTTGAGCAATTTTTGATATCTTTTGGAAAAACCCGTTGTACACGGAGCATTGACTTATTTTGAGTTATTGAGAAATGTACACCCTTTGAGGTGATTTTTATTGAGTTAAATATTTTACTCTGATATATGTGAAAAATGTGTCTTTTAATTGTGGGGTAGAAAAGGGTGTTACAAAGACCTTCGAAGGTCATCGTTCTCATCTCGTTAACCCTCCAACTCTTAAGCAACACAAGAAATATTCAAATAAGAATGGGTGAGGTCACATGGAAGATACATGGTAAAGCTCACCTCATCTTCTCCTATGTCGTAACTTCTATAGGTAACGTGTCAAGCCACGTTTTAAGTCAGTATCATAGAATTCTCCTAGTCAATAATCAAAGTATCTTAAGCCTCACGGTTTAATTGCACCTCATATATTAGAGGGAAGACTCATTTTACAAGTGAGTCAAGGATAGAGTTCCGCTGCTTTGAGCAATTTTTGATATCTTTTGGGAAAAACCATTGTACACGGAGCATTGACTTATTTTGAGTTATTGAGAAATTTACGCCCTTTAAGGTGATTTTTATTGAGTTAAATATTTTACTCTGATATATGTGAAAAATGTGTCTTTTAATTGTGGGGTAGAAAAGGGTGTTACAAAGACCTTTGAAGGTCATCGTTCTCATCTCGTTAACCCTCCAACTCGTAAGCAACACAAGAAATATTCAAATAAGAATGGGTGAGGTCACATAGAAGATACATGGTAAAGCTCACCTCATCTTCTCCTATGTCGTATCTTCTATAGGTAACATGTCAAACCACGTTTTAAGTCAGTATCATAGAATTCTCCTAGTCAATAATCAAAGTATCTTAAGCCTCACGGTTTAACTGCACCTCATATATTAGAGGGAAGACTCATTTCACAAGTGAGTCAAGGATAGGGACATGTGACCAAATTTATAGGCATTATAGTCGGTCTCTCCAAGAGACAACCGTGTCTATGAATACCTACTTAAACAATTAAGTCAAATTCATTCACTTTTTATCCATTAGAACTTAAAAGACTCTCTCATGTTTTATATTGTAGACAAAATAACATTTATTATATTGAGAGCAAGTAAGGTAAAAATGATGTTTATTTGTCTTTTTTAAATTGATAAATTATGCTTTCT
This sequence comes from Lathyrus sativus, assembly GCA_963859935.3. Classification (NCBI taxonomy): domain Eukaryota; kingdom Viridiplantae; phylum Streptophyta; class Magnoliopsida; order Fabales; family Fabaceae; genus Lathyrus; species Lathyrus sativus. The sequence continues at coordinate 2,660,102 of OZ012738.1, forward strand.
ATCACTATACAAATTTAATTCATTCTAGTTTCTTAAAACTATATAAACTTTGTCAATTATATAAATTAAAAAGTAAAATTAAAATGTATATAAATCTAAATTTTTTTGGTACAATATAAACCTAAATAATTATTCTAAAGTTTTAGATGATTTCATATTAGAAGTGAGAAAATGGATTGAATTCATAGGACCGATTCATTTAACCTGCCGTTTTTTGAAGGTCGGATTGAGGTTTTCAACTTGATGTTTTAAGTTATTCCGACCTGTTAAACTCGCTTTAAAAACAAGGTGGAGGCAGGCCGAGGCCGATTTTTCTCACGGGTTTTTTGTTAAAACTTTTTCATTTGAGTTAAAATTGAACAATGTATCGAGTAGACCGATCCACTAATTTTTTGTCTTTATTGATAAAAAATAGAATTTGAATACTTACTTCTAACGTTATCATGAATTAAAAATTTTGTTTTCATGTTATTTCCCGTGGATGCAAGTTGCAATCATAAAGCTTAATAAGTTATGAGATAGAAATTTAAAAAAAAAAATGAAGAAATGAAATATTAAACTTTTCTTATTCTTATTGTTAAGTAAAATATTACAACTTTTTATATGTTTTATAATATAATGACTCTTTAAAATGTGTATTATTATTTGGAAGGTAGTGAGGTAAGAAATAAAAAATCAACTAAATATAAAAGTTTGGACACAAAGTAGTAAATGAAATTGTAAATAAATAAATTATTTGAAAAATTGGAAATAAATTAGTAAATTAAATTAAAAAAAGAAAAATTTGAGAGATCAACTCGCCAACTCATCAGCAAGTTAATAAATGAAGTGAACTTTTGACTTTTAAATTTAGACATTTTATTTGATCTTTTTCATTTCTGAACATACTTAAATAAAATGAATCTAATAATGGTGAATAATCCTAAAATTTACATTTATACAAGTATATTTCTTCTTAAATTCAAATATTTTACCGTTTAATAAAATGAGAATAAAGATTTAAAAGTGAATATTTAAAAAAACATCAAGAATCCTTTTTTTTTAACCTAAAAGTAGAAGAAAAAGACAACATAAAATAAGAAATAAAAGATTTACCATCAATATAAAATAATTTATACTGATATTCAATAAATAATAGGTATCACATTAAAAATTACAAAAACATTTTAAAATTATCGAAATTATATATTAAATTGATGGTATTTTATCCGTTTTGTAGATGTCCATTAAAGTTATAATTAAATAAATATGATAATAAATAAATTTTAATTATATATAAAAAAAAATCTAATATATGAGTCCATCATATTAGTTGGATTTTTAAAAGTATATAGGTAAATTTAATTAATTCTAATTACTATACAGTTACATCTCAGAATTCATAAATTAAAAAGACCCATCACTCTCTCTACACACGTTTGCAGTGAAAGTAACGGTTCTGCCGTCCGTCGTCTTCCGACGAACTGACCGTCCATCCGCCACCAGATCTGGTCATGCCACTGGAAATTGTACGGTTTCTGGTGTTGTAGGCGCAACTCGAATCCTAAATGGCTTATTATTCATTTGATGAGAGAAAAGTATGGGGATGGTTTTTGGTATCAATTGGATCAATTTTGTCTGTTGCTTACTTCTTTCTTGCTCTCTTCTCCAAGCTTCTTCCTCCTTCTCACATTCCACTCATCTCTTCCTTCCAAAATGACTGGTCAGATTTCTTTTCTTTCTTTCCAAATTCCATTATACAAAATTCCATTGTACAAATTCAACCTGTTGTATTGTTGCATTTTATTAGGTAATAGTTTATGATAAACAAGTGTTTGTTGTCAAATTCATATGCATGTTTTAAATTGCTGTAGTTGTGATTGCGGTCAAAATCACAATGCAGTTGCGGTCTAACGTATCAAGAATATTACTGCCACAATTGTGGTTGCGACCTGTAAATTTAAAACCATGTTCATGGTTTTTTGATACGCTATGAAGTACAAATTGTCATCAAATGGATTCACTGTAGCACCGCAGTGTAACATTTTGACAAACCGCCATTTTTTCGTGATCTGCTATGGACAGAGTTGTGTTCAAATGAAAAAAAGTGGAAATACTTTCTTTGGGGAAGTCAATCAGTCAAGTGGTGTGTTCTGAACCTTGGCTGGATAAGTTAGAGTTAGCTTCTTGCTTCTCCAATCACTGCTCCAAAAGGAATTTTGATGTCTTGAAGAATAGGCTCGTATATGTCATTGCAAAAGAAACTCCTCCTTATTAGTCACCAACATCATCATTTGGAGTGCTCGCATAGTTACCTTTCATTGTTAGGGGTACAATTTGCCAAGTGCTGGTGCAATGTTGTCAAATAGTGGCTATATCAGTGTAATAGCGAGCAGAATTTGAGCTGATTGTTATTGTTCTGTGGTACACAAATATAAGGTTACATATATATCCTAGTCCTAGATGAGGCCGTGATCGCATCAGCAAGTTAGCAGAGTTCTGGTTCCAAAATCTGAGCTCATCTTAATCTTGTGGCTGCAGAGCGGATATCATATCTCTATTCCTAGGCCCAACCTTGAAATGGCCAAGGCTTGATAATCGGGTAAAACTCGGAAGCCGGCCTGTGCTTAGTCTAACATCTGGCAGGCATCGCAGCTCTTTAGTACAGTGCTTTCAAATGATGGCCATAGTGGCACTGTAGCAGTGGTACAATGTTTAGTACAGTGTTGTCAAATGACGGCTGTGGCAGCGCTGTAGCATAGCAGAATTTGAAGAAACCTTTATTTTCTGCAATCTGCGATTGACATCATTTTTTTCTGCATGGCCTGCTGCCACCACTCTACCCTTTATGGACTCTGGGGAAGTGAAGGTTAAACTTTATGCAAGTGATGAATAATATAACAGTTATAATCATTTCAGAAACTATACTTTAGTACTGTTATTCTTATTTCTTTTGTTGCTACCTCTCCCATAAAAAGTGGGAACCCTCCTAATTTTTCTGACTTGTATTTATTTCACAGGTACTACTGCTTCTTAGTGCCATTGACTCTCCCTATAATTATGGTTGCTGTGTACTTCCATTGGCTCAGCATGAAGATGTTCAAACATGCTTAAATTATCTTCATCACGTTTTGAAAGAACTTACATGTATTATGTGAAAGAGCAAACGTCGTGGCTATTGCGGTTTTTTACGTTAAACCTGCAGGATCAGCATTCTTCTAATCAACTTAAGGATATAACTTTGTGCCAACAGTCACATCATGCTTTAATCTATGTATGTTTTTCCTTGGAATTTTTCATGTGAGCTATACAATCAGTTCTCATGCCATGTACTATTTCTACTGAAAGTAGTTCGTAGTTATGTATATGAACTTTAGTCCTTTTAGAATAAAGACATGTTTGGATGATTTGATTAAACGCATATTCAATAAGTTCTCCTAGGAGTTTATTTTTAAGTTAAACAAGTCTTGCTTATAAAATTAAGCAAATTTGATCGATTCATCAAATTTACCCATCTAATAAGATCCTTAATCTTTGGTTATGTTTAAATGTTTAAAGCAATATTATACGATAGGAATTTAATGTTTCAAAATTATAAAAACATCTCTGAATATGTTTTCTATTTGTAATGAAGATTAAATTGATTAAAGAAAGGCGATTCTATAACCTAATTAACTAACTAAATATACATTTGAGAATTAAACATATAAAGCAAAGACACATTGGTGAATTAGTTTGAAGTTATAGTGATGACACCACAAAAAGTTGTTGGAAATCCAGGGAATTTTTATGATAAGAAAATGACATATTTGACAAAATGGAAAAATATGACTTAAGGAAAATATTTTAAAAAATAAATAATTTTGTTTTTATTTTTATTGCTATATCCTGAGAATAAATTTGACGTTTTTTAATAAATTCATTTTGTAAAAATGATAATAAGTGATTCAATTTGCTTAAAAACGATATATTATATTAATCATTTGCTTAAGAACATATTAAGAGATACTATATTAAATCATAATGCATCTTAATATAAACCAGGTATCACAATCCTAGATTTCAAGTTCTTAAGATTAGAATTTGAGACCTGATAAAACATGTGTCATCTCATTCCTTTAGTTAATTATTTATTTATTAATACTAACATTTAACTCAAATATTAAAATTAGATTTCATTATTTATATTAAGAGTTAAAAGTAATCTATAATTCAGTTAGCTGCAATTCATTAGGTTATGTACATTGCAATATCCAATTACAACAATGTTTAGGCAACATTCAACATTACAAGGTTCATATAGTTTTATTTTGTTTTTCTAGCCATTTATTTACATGCTCTTCATCACCATATACTTAATGACTTAAATATACACTGCAAATTATAAATAATAATAATTATAATCAAGTTTAGCCTGAAATGTAAAATTAAAAGTCAAGTAGCCACTTGGAAGTAATAATTTCCCAACTTCAAATTGAAATCTTCAACATTTATAGTGGAAATGCCATCTTGAGGAAACGCAGAATGTATAACTTGATTGTTGATTAAAAAGTAAATTATATGGAATATTCCAAATGAAAACAAAAATTATAAAATTCAAAAAGAATATGAACCTTCTGAACTCGGTTTTTTCTTATTTTGCTTCTTTCTGTTCCTCCAACCAAAAAGGATACCCTACCTCTTACTCTCTACCTGTGATATTTTCCTACACTTTTGGTACATTTCTTTGCACTCTGAACATTCATATGATATGTTCTATATATAATATGAAAGATAGCATATAGCTTCTTCTATTGCTTATTGCTAGGAGCATCTCTTCTAACCCATTGTTGGGCTGGTTTTCTTGGATGTCTTGCAGTCGAACTAGAATGATGATGATCACCTCTTGGTCTTGCAGTCGAACTAGAGTGATTCTGATCATCTCTCGGCCTTACAGTTGAACTAGAGTGATGATGATCACCTCTTGGTCTTGCAGTCGAACTAGAGTGATTCTGATCATCTCTTGGTCTTACAGTTGAACTAGAGTGATGATGATCACCTCTTGGTCTTGCAGTCGAACTAGAATGATTCTGATCATCTCTTGGTCTTGCAGTTGAACTAGAGTGATGATGATCACCTCTTGGTCTATGTCTCCTTGCACCAAAATTCCTGTTCCCACTAGAACTAGGTCCATTTGAGGTCCCACGAATATGTTTTCCAGACCCAACTGCAGGTAGATCACTTTCATGTTGTTGTTCAGTCTCATTAGGTTCCTTGGTTGACGTGGAGTCGGGCACTGCAACTGGTTGTTGAAGATACATACCAGGCAATATCACAATATCTTTTTTGGGTTCAATCAAACCGTTGTTCTCCTTCTGTAAACTTAAGATGGCATCAAACCTCTGTTTTCGGATTATCTCATCCTCAGATTGAAGGATGTCTTCTTCATTATCGACTTCATTATTCAAACTCTGAATTCCAACAGAAAATTGGGATCAAATTCAATAGTAAAATATAAGACACTAATTTTCAAAAACACCGTTGTTTGCCTTAATATCAAGTTTGAAGGAGTGAATAGGTTCTAGCTTATTCAATTTGGTTTCTTTTGAAGAGTGCATCGAACACTAAAAGGAAATGGAGATTGTAAATGAAATGACAGTTGCCAGAAAAATAACAGGTTTCCTTCTCTTAAGTCTCCCTACTCAGAAATCAGAATTGAGGAATATCGACAGAATAAAGTTGAGACAATCATATGTTAATACACAGTTTCCAAATCATCTTTCTGAATTATCGAAAATCATCAGGTTCTCTTCAATTAGGGGAAAAAACACATCTAGTGTACACAGCAACAAGAGGAACTCTATCAGACTTCAAGTATGATCTAAGAGGCAAATTCAACCAGGTTACAAATATGCCTGACATCTGTCTGTGCTCTCTAGGCCAAGGTAACCAAACAGATAAACACCAATAATGAAATTTTTATTTACATTTCATGGTAAATAGATTACCTCTCTGGAAGAATGTGAGCCAACTAGGTCAAGTACATGGTCCAAATCTTTGGCATGAAAAGGTTTGCGACAGACAGGGCAGTTTCCAGCACCCTCTTCCAATTTTTCGTTATTATCTAATAATAATAATAATAATAATAATAATAATAATAATAATAACACACGGTAATTCCTCATGAGAAAAATATTATACTGTGTATTTGCATGGTATTTACTAAGGTTGCAATTAAGTATGGTATCTACGTGTGTATTTGCATGGTATTTATTTACTATGGTTGCAATAAAGCATGACAAAAGATAAACACCTAACAGTGTCAAATTTTGGGAATACGAAATGGAGTAAATCTAAAAAGTAACCCCAAAGTAGTAACGTTGAGCCATTTGTACCTAAGTAAAAGATTTCCAATAAAATATCAAAAAATGATTGACCAAAAACTGTCAACATAATTGCAACCTAAAGCCGTTCATACCAAATTATGAAGGAACAACACGTCAAGCCTTATTTTATATTATCAGTTATTGTATGTGGGAAGATGGATCAAGCTCATATGCAACATCAAAGTTACTAAGAGTGTGGTCCGGGAATGAGTATTTTTAGTTTGTACTTCATACTACTGCTAGCACTCAGGTACTTATCTTACATTATTATTATACGACTTTCTAATGTGAACCCAGATGATAGTACACAAAAGAATAGATTTCGTACAATATGGTTCATGTGTTATTGAGAAAACCCGGTAACTATGAGCAACATTATGAAACAGCCGGATGGAGTAATTAAACAAAAATTAGGACAAGAGACCCACATTTAAGAGAACCTAACATGGAGGTAATCTACTTATGCCGAAGTAATTTGGAGAGGTACTTAACTAAGCAAATAGACTCACACATGACCTTCATTGACCTAGTATGTTAGGATGCCATGAAAAGTCTCGAGTAAGACTAAAGAAAAAAGGAAGAGTTTGAGGTGGTATGCTTATATTCAAGTTATAGGCCAAAGTAGTGACGAGTTAACATATGGTGAGTGAGAAAATTGCCTGTAACTATAACTATAAGAGTACACTAAGGATTGACATTGCATCCTTATATTTTTTATCTTGGTATTGATGTAATTACTAGACATATCCAAGAGTTGTGTCCCATTGAATGATTGTTGAAAATAATATAGCCTTGGTGGAAAAGTTGAGAGGCAGAATAAAAAATGTAGACTTGCTTAGAAAAGTTGTGATGACATGGTTTCAATTAAGTAGAAGTAAAACGGAGCATTTGGAATGTAATTTCATCAAGCTGTGAGAATCATACTGCAACAAAAAGTGACAAGAGATTGTCTCAGACGTAAGTAATTGAACTCAACTTGCATGGGTGAAATGAAGATATCTTTCAAGAGTTGTCTATAATTGGAAAGTGTATCTTAGGCTCAAGTACACTTCAAACAAACAATCATAATTTATATTGAGAAACAAACAAACAATGCTATTTGGTGTAATCTGTCAACTACAATTCTCTCACATAGCAACAATTTCTATAGATATTGAGAAACAACCACAAGTTGTTGCAATGGGTTCCTATCTGTTCACCAAGATCTTGAACGAAAATTATTTTATATTGGTCTTACATTTCAACCAATTCACAAAACTCAGACTGAATTTGGAAAATTAGAAATTTGTTTATGAGCCAACCATGTCTTAAGAGGATTTACAGTTACGGAATTTTAGATTATTAGTCCTTCAAGCTTCTATACTTCACTGTAAAAAGGAATGATTTCACATTGAAAACTACATGTATACTTGTCGATTGTCAAATGTAACTTAAGATTATACATACCCCGGGTACGATGAGCTGTTGCATTATCTGAATTGGAAAACCCTGTTTGTTTAGAACTCTCAAGCCAATTCCACCATCTAATGATACATTCACTGCCAATTATACAGAAATTGGAATGGAAAATTAGATATTGAAAATGTAATGTTAAACCAAGAAAAATTTAACTACACAAAGCTTGTAAAAAAATCTAACATATTGAACATAGAACCGAAGGGTAAAATTAATAGGTGCCCTACCTGTGAAAACAGTGAAAGCAAGACATTAACTTCATAAAAGGCAAGGTTTCACTTTGGTGATCTTCTGTGACCAAGGGGAATAAACACAATGGACAATCACCGTCAGGATGATTCATATCTGAAAGTTTCTCTACAGCTTCCTTCAAATACATTACAAAAATCAATTATCAATTATTATTGCACAAAAAACAATATTTGACAGGCTATATTTATTTTTAGGTTCTACATTTCCATCCAATCCAAAGTTTTAGTCAAAACTATAAAGCAAAGATTACGTAACACAACAGAAACATAAAAGCAGGAAGAAGCACAAAATGGCCGACCATAAATGAATGAGTCTGCAGTTCCACAAGATTAAGCAGTTTTCAATGGTTGATATTCTTCATTTAAGTTTTTTCTAAATTCCTCAAGTAACTGTAAATTTGAATCATTGGCCCTTTTACCTAGTAATTTGGGAAGCACATTAACTCACGTTAAAAAATAGTTAGAAGAAAACACTACTATAGAGTTTACAAACTATTTGGATAAACAACTTAAGCTCATAGCATAAACTCTTATCTATAACAAAAAATAAAAAAGTTAAATTGTTTTCATATAAGCTAGAAGTTGTTTTATAAACTGTCCTGCAGTGCTTAAGGAAACAAGCTGAAAATAACTTATGGACAAGACATAAGTTGTTTCCATAAACTCTTCGAAAGAGTCTCACAACAAGTGTTTATATCCGTAAATAAAATCAAATACAAAACAGCTTACGAAGAAGTCATAAGTTGTTTCCATAAACTCTTCGAAACAGTCTCACAAGTGCTTATATTCGTAAGTAAACTCAAATACAAAACAGCTCATGGACAAGTCATAAGTTGTTTCCATAAACTCTTCGAAACGGTCTCACAACAAGTGCTTATATCCGGAAATAAACTCAAATAGAAAACAGCTCATAGACAATTTATAAGTTGTTTCCATAAACTATTTGAAACAGTCTCATAAGTGCTTATATCCGTAAACTCAAATACAAAACAGCTCATGGACAACTCATAAGTGGTTTCTATAAACTCTTCAAAACAATCTCACAAGTGCTTATATCCGTAACTAAACTCAAATGCGTCAATCCAAACAGACTCTAATCCTAAGCATAGATTATAAGATTATCTACAAACAGGAACATAGAGATATGAAGTAAAATTATGAGTAACACTGTTTTATCAAAAAAAATGCACCTCCATCGTAAATAAAGCAATAAGTTGATTGATTACCTCACAAAGTGCTACAAGCATTAATCCAGGGGAAAGCTCATTGGCTTTAGTTTGTATATGGTTCAATAAATGCTTTTGTCTTTGTTGATCCAAACCCTTACAATCCACAAGAGCAACAGAAGGTGGTTCTTTTGGATACTAATACATACAAAAAAAAAAAAAATACATAAGCTTCTGTTGTTGCTACTGATTTATAAAGAAAATTGAATTCAACAATCATAGTCTAGTGAAACATACCTGTGGAGTTGCATGTACCTCAAGAACAATTTCTACAAACTGCAAAGAAGTTCAATTTGAATTATTGAAAGTTTAAAAATTGAAATGATGAGTTGAAGAAAAAGGGAAACCTGACCTGGTGAGAGGAAACATCAGCGGTTCTGGGTTTGAGGGACAAATGGAAGTGAGGAGGAACGGAATGGAGAATGATACAATCGTTTTCATAAACAGATTTCATGGCTTCAACTTCTTCAGCTATTTCTTCATCTTCTTCACCGTCCATTGTTAGCGGAGACGGTGGAAAATAAGGTTGCGACGACGAAGTGAATCGGAATTAGCTTTGCGTTTATATATATCTAATCGGAGTCTTTGCAAATTAATTTTGTTTGAGTTAGTTTTAATTTTAGGGTGTATTGGGTTCGGATTTTGAAAAAAAAAAGAAAAAGAAAAAGAAAATTAGAACAATTTATGGTAAATAAAATTTGTAGTATTCCAAAACTTTTTAGGATCACAATCTTCTTCTTGTTTTATGAAAAAAAAAAAATAGTTGATATTCAATTGAAATTTTTGGTATTCTACTTTATATGTTTTAAATCATTAATAGTTGGATTATAAAATCAATTATTTTGGTCTCTTAATTTGTATGGTGTTTGAATTTTTGTGATCTCCTTTCAATTTTACTTATGTGTCATCTTTATTAATAAAGTTTTCTGTCGGGTTTAAGTCCATGTCATTATAATTTTTTAAAATCCAAATGAATATTTTAATTAAGAAAATATTAAATATACTTTTTACTTAAGTAAGACAATTAAAAAAATAGAAAATCAATATGTTCTTAACCTTTTTTAGCATTTTTTTCACTCTTTTAAGTCTCTTTCAAAACTTCATCTTGTTCTTCAAACCTTCAAATCGTGAAGAACTCATTATCATATCCATCTATTGAAGATGTCGCCGCAGTCTATTTTTAGCCATGGAAGCAGATCTTCAAATCGTTCGAGGTATGTATGCAAGTGTGGTCTACATGCTTCATTGATGGGGGCATGGGCGAATGCGAACTCAAGTCATTGTTTCTATGGATGTGGGATGCATAAGCTATGTATGACTTATTGCGAATTAATCTGCTGGATATGGTTTGCCATTTATTCATCTTCATTGATGTTTACATATTTAAAGTTACAAGAAATGCAATCACTTTGTTTGGTTGGATGAGAAGATGAATCATATGGCAAAAGAGTTAATTTATGCATTATTAAAGAACTTGAATTAAGAGAATGAAATGGTTAATGTTAGGGTTGGTTGAAAATATACTTGTTGGAGAAGTCACACATCGCTTAGTTTTGTGAGTGAAGATGAAGTCCAAGGTTATTTATAGGATGCAAGTTTTTTGAAGTCCCGCATCGCTTAGTTTTGTGAAGGAAGAAGGAGTCCAAGGCTATATATAGGATTCAAGTTCTTCATTCCAAGATGCACCAGTCAAAAACACTTTAAACTTGTATTTGATTTTCTTTGTTCTCTTATACTTTTGTTTTAGAGTGGTGTAAGATGTAGTTAAATATTAGTTTTGGAGGGTGTGGGTGTACTGGAGGCCTGGGTTTATGAGGGTATATTATGTGTTGTAACAATTTTTACATAGTGTAATTCTCTGGTTGTCTATTGACAACGGTCGTGATTTTTTCTCCAGTTTTGCAGACATTAATGTTTTGTGCTTGTTTTTTTTTTCAACAACTGTTATCAGAGCTTTTGGTTCGATCCATGAATAAGTGTTCTTAGTATGCTCTGTGGTTGCAGTTTTGTCTGATCTTCCACATCAGAAAAGAAGCATAGTGTTGTGAAAGAGTTGTTGAGCTGCAGTCACAAATTTCGCAGTGCAGTTTAGGCTACAGAAAATTGATGGAAATTTTTTTTTAACTTGTGGAAAGTTCAAGTCCAATATGTGTTTATACAATTAAGATTACACAATGTGCAAGATTATGTCGGTGGTTGAAGAGCTTCATGTTAACAAGGAAGTTGCACCATAATGTTCCAACCTGGTTTCAACATGTGAAATTCTTGGAGTGGTTTAGCTTCAAGTGAAGTATATTCTTCATGATAAAGTATATGATTGTCGGTGATGACAATGTGAAATTCTTGAAGTGATTTATCTTCAAGTGAAATATATTTTTCATGAGAGAGTATGATAGTTTTTAAAACTATGATTTTCGGTGAAGACAATGTAAAATTCTTGGAGTGGTTTAGCTTCAAGTGAAATTTATTCTTCATGATAAATATATGATTATCGGTGATGACAATGTGAAATTCTTGAAGTGGTTTATCTTTAAGTGAAATATATTTTTCGTGGGAGAGTATGTTAGTTTTTAACACTATGATTGTCAGTGAAGACAATGTGAAAAATTCTTGAAGTGGTGTACCTTCAAGTGACCATTGTAACACCACACTCTACCCCGCACGCGTATTATAAAACATATACGGAAATATTACATAAAAATACATCAGAGTTCTCGAACAAGTAGGATGTCACACTAAGTCATTTTATTTTTCATAATTAAACCAATGATATCTAGCTTTCAATTAAACAGTGGAATAAAGTCAATTGTTTAATCATAATCTTCACCACAGGGTGATCATACATCATCAATCCAACAAATAACAGATACGTAACAATTAATCAAGAAAATAAGCAAAATATAACGTGATCCCGTCATCCCATGTTACGTATCAGAGCGACTCCTAGGACTCGATCAAATAGCACACGCTCCAAGCACTACTCAGGTACCTGGTCATTTGCACTCCCCAAAGAGCACAAATGCAACAAACAGAAAAGGGCTGAGAACTACATTCAATAAATAAGCGGTGAAATACACATGCTAAGAAGTAGTTACACACCACATATATAATCATATACATACAACGCACATACACGTGCCACCTCAATCACTCGGCTTTAATAGCCCATATTCAAATACAAATATGCAATGTGACTCACTGACTCGACACAATGCATGTGGTACCAACACAATCACATACGGTTCATCCTAGAACCCGATTCCCGTCGAAATCCAGATAAGTTGTATACGTTCCTCTGAACTACAACTTATCTCCAATACGACTTCCACATGAAGTCTGGATGAAACTAGACACCCATCATAGATTCCCACCTAGCCATCTCCACAAGACACATGACATGAGATGTATAACAACACAATTATGCAATATAATAATTCAAGCATAATTCGCAATCATTAATGATCCACAGGAGTCATTTGCTCACCGTAATCCTCTCGGTAATTACCACAATCGCACAAGATTATCCACATTCGATAATCATGGCTCACATTCATCATAAAACACCCATAAGGGCACACACTTAATATTCCACATTCTCTCGATTTAATTCATTACTAATATTCCTTAAGTTCATTTTAGTCATATTAATCCTACCGATTAAATGAAATTGCGTTCTAAGTGAAATCTGAACAGAAATTACAAAAACTGGGGAAAAGTCACCCCAGGCTTCCCATACACGTACCAACAGGGTCCATACGCGTATTTCCTGCTGTCATACGCGTATCAGCCCTACCTTACGCGTACGACCAGAGGCTTCTGCCTCCCACAACCCCATCAGAGTCACCCCTTACGCGTATGACTACCCCCGTACGTGTATTACCAAGCCCCATACGCGTATCACCAGATGGCCGTGCTGGCACTGGGGACAGGGCGCGTATGCTACGCGTACAGCCCTTAGGAAGTCCCCCATACGTGTATTGACACCTATAATACGCGTATGACCAGCAGATCTGTCAAAAAAACTCAGATCTCAACATTCCCACGAGTTTCTACTCAAGATTCATCATTCTACCTTCTCATTCATCCTAAAACTCATATTTTAATCGATTTCAGTGAATCCTATCTTCTACTCTTTCAAGGTTCTATCTATTAGATTTAGTTTCGAATACTGTTAAACTCTTAATTCTCAGATCTAACATCTGTCATAATTTCACCACAGTGTTCATAACTTTTCACACGAATTTTCATATTCGTACCAGAATCATACATACAACATTATACAATTATTCAACAATCACAAGGAAATCATAGTATCACGAAAATCAACTCAAAAGGTAAGAACAAGAAAAATTCATACGAGAGAAAGGACCTTTCACTATCCTTTCATGTTAAGTCACTCATATTGAAATTCATTCTCCCCCCTTACCTTGGATTGAAGCTTTTCCTTGACAACAATGAAAATTTGGCCCTTCTTTGCCCTAACTCTCTTTTCTCTGCCTTTTCCCTCTTTCACGTGTTAACGGACTAATTCTTCCACTAACCCTCTCTTAACTCCTTAATTAGGTTTTAATTCATTTAATTTAATTACTACTAATACCAATAATAATAATAATAATGGTAGTAATAATAATGATAATAATCTCATTAATATTGCTATTAATAATAATTGAAATTATAATGTTAATAATTATAATGCTCTTAATCTTATTATAAATTATCCATTATTCTAGGTCCACATTACCCCCAACTAAGGTCAGCTCTCATTCTCGCCCCTAATCTCATACCCTTAGTTAAGAACATCACACCAATACACATCACAGAAAAATACAAAAGCGACTAAATAATTTAAATGGGGTGTTACAACTATACTCTTTAAGTGGTTTAGCTTCAAGTGAAATTTATTCTTCATGATAAAGTATATGATTGTCAGTGATGACAATGTGAAATTCTTGAAGTAGTTTATCTTCAAGTGAAATATATTGTTCATGAGAGAGTATGATAGTTTTTAAAACTATGATTGTCGGTGAAGACAATGCAAAATTCTTGGAGTGGTGTAACTTCAAGTGATTATACTTTTTATGGTGGAGTATGATTGTCGACGAAGACAATGAAAGTTTCTGTATTATTTTTAATCAGTGTGGAGATTGTTAGGGTTGGTTGAAAATATACATGTTGATACTCTTTATGATGGAGTATGATTGTCAGCGAAGACAATTAAAGCTTATATATTATTTTCAATCAAGGTGGAGGTTGTTAAGGTTGGTTGAAAATATACATGTTGGAGAAGTCTCACATCGCTTAGTTTTGTGAATGAAGATAGAGTCCAATGCTATATATAGGATACAAGTTTTTGAAGTCTCACATTGCTTAGTTTTATGAAGGAAGATGGAGTCCAATGCTATGCATAGGATTCAAGTTCTTCGTTACAAGATGCATCAGTCAAAAGCACTTTAAGCTTGTATTTGACTTTATATGTTCTCTTATACTCTTGTTTTAGAGTGTTGTGAGATGTAGTTAAATATTAACTTTTAAGGGTGTGAATGTACTGGAGTCTGGGTTTATGAGGGTATATTATGTGTTGTAACAATTTTCACATAGTGTTATTCCAAGTAAATCAACCATCTTCCGTTACTGCTAACAATATTCAACTTGTCTCACTTGTAGCCAACAATAATCAACCCGTCTCACATGTAGCAAATCGTAATAACTCTGCATCACCAATAACCACCGATAGTCTTTATCTAAATAACATTAATCAACAATAGTGAACCTAACCCACCTCTGAGAAAATTCACAAGAAAAAAAAAACACTTTTGCATATTTGGATGATTTTATTTGCAATGTTTTTCATTTTGTGACTCGTTATGACATTTCTAAATATATCTCTTATCATAATACTTCCCCTTGATTTCATTCATTTATATTTGCCATTACTGAATCCTCTGATCCAACCACATACAATCAAGCTATCAACCATCCCCATTTGATCAAATCCATGAACATTAAAATCTAAGTTCTTATTGACAACAAGACTTATATCTTCACCACCCTCCCACCATGTAAGAGGGAATTTGACTATAATTGGGTATATAAAACCAAGTTTAATGATGATAACACCATTGAGAGACATAAAACGATAAAAGGGTCCGATAGAAACTCCTAGCTTAATATACTTATGAATTAAGGAAATGTTGTTTACGGTTGACACTATTTTCCCCTGGCTGACTGGGAGAGTATGATGGCGCTAGTATTTTCTTCTCGCGGAACATAAGCAATTTCGAATGCCTTGAATCTTTCCGACCTCTTAGTGGCTAGTTTGAGATACTGTTGCAATAATGAGTCTTTAGCTTGAATCTCCTTTCTTATTTGAGAGAGACCAACTAGGAATCTGTTTGCAACTTGATGTGTTCACCCCGTTTATCTGGATAATGTCATCTCTATAATTATTGCTTCATACACAACTTGATTGCTGGTGGTCAAGAACTGTAAACTCAAGGAAACTTCCATCACGAGCCCATGATTGTTCTATAGAGTTACGCCACACTTCTTATCGGCTCTTAGACGATTAGTTCGCAAATATTACCCATGTGTGGTATGACTCTACATGTACGGGGTCATTTTGGCCAAGAAGTCGAAAAACAACAGATGCTTTGTTAAGAGTCCCACATCGGACAATATATGACATGAACATGTGTTTATAAGTGGGGGCAATCCTCACTCTACCAGCCGGTTTTGTAGGGTTGAGTTAAGCCCAACCACAATTTCTTAACATGGTATCAGAGCCTGGTTTAAGATCCGGTGGGCCACCTTCTATGGTTTCCGCTATCGGGCCACCCACCATTTATTTCCACGCTTCAGTTGTTATAAGTGGGGGCAATCCTCACTCTAACATGCTTCATATCTTTCCTTGCTTCGAAAGATACTTCGAACTCCGAGTACTCTATGGCACACTTCGTCGGAATCGTCCAAGTCTGGTCAATAAAGCACTTGCTTCAGGGTAAATATGTTCGAACGATTATGGAATATGCAATGAAGTATCTTTTGAGCTTATGTGATGTTGTCACTAATGCTAATGTTGCTTTCTCAATATGAAGTACACTAGGCTCTGGCTAAAATTATACTCTTTACGACACTCACTGCTTCCTCCGTAGCAAAGATGTGTGCTAACCGCAATGTCACAATTTTGTCAAGTCATAAGAAGATCGACCTGGTAGGGAGATACGTGATCACCAAAATTCTACCTTAACTATGTCTATCTAAAGCTATCAAAAAAAAGTTTGGGAGATTGCAGTTTAAAATTAGGGATTAATAAATAATAATAATAAAAAAAGGACATGAGATTGTGATTGCTATCTTAGATTCACCATAATGAATTTCCAATAGTACGAGAATATTTTCTTTCAGTTTTTTATAGAAAAGTAGATTAAAAATGTGTGTCACCCACTTTTGTGGTATGCGTAAACTAAACACTAATTTAGGCACACATAATGACTTTCTCAATAGAAAGTGAGTCGCGCTGTCACGATGGGCGCCTCACTAATCTATTGTCTGATAATTCTCTTTCGGATGTCGAATTATTATCTTTTGATACATGATCAACATCTATGTTGCCTTTTCTTTCACAATCGACATATACATGTGAAATGTATTTTGGATTCTAAAATTAAAATAACTAATATATTTTTTCTCATAAATCAAACGGGGAATTCATTGGGGTTCTATGAAGAGCATAACTCTCACAATCTCTAGTCATTCAAGAACTACTCACACATGGTGAGATTAACCATGATGATGGAAATTATAAACATTGCAAGAAATAAAATAACAAGTAAATAAAAGCAATGACAAAGATAAATAAAGAACAAGATAAAAATGCAGAAATTAAAAAGAACAAAATAAGAGCTTTACTAGAAACTTGAAGAAATGACAAAAGTTTGGAATGTTGTAGTAAAAAGTGGTGTAAAGTGATGAAGCTCAAGCCCATTTTATACTAATCCTAGACCTAAATGATCAATTAGTAACACTAAATTTGAGCAAATCAATCATTATTTGCTTAGCTATGAAGTTTTAGAGGTTGTAAATGCTGAAAAGTCACAAAAGAAGCAAAAAGATCAAAAGTTCATAATTGCCTGAGTGCTAAGACAAGTTGTGTTAGGCAATACTGAATGATCGTGTTAGCCTCTGGCTGCTTTTATGGAGGGGGTACTAGGCGACAACATTACCCGTGTCATGGGACATGACTAGGCCGTGTTGCTCTCATGAAATTTGTATTGGAAGCGCTCATTTAGTGCGATCTTTGGCCTTTTTCGTCCCAATTCACTCAATTGATCTCTTATTACCCGAAAAACAAACATAGGAGACAAAAATGCGTTAAAACGAACTAGAACGATTAAAACACACACGAAATCAAAAGAGAAAACACAAAAGAAACATGATACATTTACCACTTATCAAACAACCGAGTGCATGCACAATGTTTCACCAACAAGTGGTTGAGTAAATATCAGAGGTGTAGCCAAGATTTTCTTCAAAGACTAAAACGGCTATTCGCAGCCAGGTGTCCATTTGAATTTCACATTTTTTCTCAACAGTCTATAAAAATGCAAATTGTGTTGGTCAGATTTTGAAATGAACCTGCTCAAAGCAGTTAACATATCGTTCAACTTTTGGGCCTCATTCTTCAACTCCAGCGCACTCATTTGGATGACTACGTCACACTTGTCAAGGTTTCCTTAAATTGCCCGCTTAGGTAGGTAAAAGCCTAAGAACTTGTTGGCTCTTACCCCGAAAGTGCACTACTTTGGATTGAGTCTCATGTTATATTGCCAGACTCTTTTGAATACCGTTGGAGGTGTTGAGCATGAAACTCCCCTTGAATAGATTTTACAATCACGTTAACCATGTACAATTCCAATGTATCCACTATCTCTTCTTAAAAGATCTTGTTCATCATCCTCTGATATGTCACACCAACATTTTCGAAAGGCATGATGTTGTATTGGTAATTAGCATGCTCAATCATGAATGATGACTTTATTCGGTTGGCCCCAAACATAAGTATCTAATTATCTACAAACATGCCAATGTTCAGAAGCGGGTCATAATCTTTCGGGCATGCTCTATTAAGATTTGTGTAATCAACACACATCCTTTAATTTTCCAAGGATTTCTTCACCATAACGACGTTGAACAACCGTTATGTATACATCGCCTCCAAAATGAACTTGGCGTTCAATAGGCCTTTCACCGTGCTCGCGATAACTTATATTTTCTCCAGGGACTGCCTCATTCGCTGTTGGGAGACGCAACGGTCGCTGAAGTCCATGTTCAACTGGTGGTATACCACGTTGGGGTCGATGTCAGACATCTCATGTGGGGAGATAGTGAAAAGGTCTGCGTTGGCCTGGAGACATTTGAGTATGGTGAATCTTACCCTAAAGGGAAACCCAAATCCCATATTTACCGACCCGACAAGGTTATCACTGAGCTGGACAAATTCAAACTCATCGTCTGGAACGAGCCTAACTTCGTCCTCGCGTGCATCCAAGTTAAACACATCGGTATCCCTTGGACCTTCTTCTCTTCTGCTCTTGCCACATACGCGAGAATGTCCTCAAGGATGAGCTATTTGGTATGCTTTGCTTCCCATATATGGTGCTATTGTTCCGTTTGAGAAACAAAATTAAATGTAAGCTAAAGATGAAGGATCTTAAATCGGTGGTGCCGATTTTTGATACAAGTACACGAAAGTGAATATGTAAGATTAACACTTAAATATCTAAATTATTTCAAAATTTAAGATGAATGTAGTGAAAAAAAAATGTGCTTTATATTTCACATAAGATAACTTTTAGACCTTAACATTTTGTTTTTGGCATAAATCGTGTCTAGAAAGACTATAATTAATGACAACAAAAAATTTTCAAAAAATAAATTGTATATTTACCTCATCAACTATTTTAGCCTAAATAAATATATAGTAGGACTCATATAATTCATGCCTTTTTATTTCTTCCATACACATATTGCACAAAAATGCTGATTTAAGTTGTTTAGTTTCATGAAATTAGAGAAAAGTTAAACAAGCCAATCCTATTCCTATCCGCGCTGTTGAAGCGAAGATGATGACTATCGGTATCATGGCTCTCCCACTCGTCATCTCCGTTTTCAAACCCCTCACCACCACCACCCGCCTCCACTCCACACTCTTACGCCGCCGCCGTTTCACTACTTCTACTCTTACTGCCTCCGCCACAACCACTCCCCAACATTCAACTTCTCTCTCCTCTCAACACTCTTCATCATCTTCCACTTCTACGCTCCCCAATCACAACCTCTCTTCCCTCACTTTCCAGCAAGCCATTCAGCGCCTTCAGGTATCACTATTCAACAATTCCACTTCACCTCTTTTTTAATTTTTATTTTAATTCATAATTTGCACCAAATTTAGTGTTTACGAAATGGTCAATTTTTTGCAGTTTAAAAAGCCTAATCTTTTATCGTCGTTGTTGCAGGAATATTGGGCTTCTGTTGGATGTTCCATAATGCAATGCAGCAACACTGAGGTAACTAACTGACTAACTTCCTGCATCACCATTCATCTATGATCTATTCAGCATTTTGAGCTTTATACCCTTGAATTATGTTTTCTTTTCATTGTTTTTGATACTTGTATCTGCAATAGAGTAGTTAAATTAAACTTACAAGTCATAACTGATACAGGTTG